>JAVIWB010001678.1:0-244290 GCA_031893035.1 Dermolepida albohirtum
CGTCACCTTTCTTCGATTGGCAAAGTGAAGAAACTCGACTAGTGAGAGTCGTAGTGACCGTTCACAAGAAAATAATGGTTTGTTTCGTGAAAGTGTTGCTGAAGATCCTGAAATGTCCTTTAGATGACGTTCACAGAAACTTGGACTTAGCGGATCAACAACATGGCGTATTTTATAAAAGGATTTAGCTCTGAAGGCATATAAGGTTCAAATAACACAGGAACTGAAGCCATTAGATCATTTAAAACGTCTTTCATTTGTCAATTTCATCAACGAACAACCAGCTGATTTTTCTCAGAAAATAATGTTTTCCGATGAAGCACATTCTGAACTTGGCATAAACAAAATTGCAGTATCTGGGGTGAGGAAAATCCACGAATTATTCATGAGAAACCTATGCATCCTAAACAATTTACTGGTGGTGTAATTGGATCTTAGTTATTTGAAAATGCTGCGGGTGAAGCTGTAACTGTCAATGGTGATCGATATCGTAGGATGATAACCGAATTTTTGTGGCCTGAATTAATGAATATTGATCTAGAGGACATGTGGTTTCAACAGGATGGCGCTACACCTAACCTTGCACACGAATCAATTGATTTATTGAGAGAAAAATTTCCTGGACGTGTATTCTCAAGAAACAGTGGTGTTAATTGGCCACGAAGATTATGTGATTTGACACCGTTAGACTATTTTCTTTGGGGTTATGTAAAAGACCAGGTTTATATAAACAATCCACAATCAATTCCTGCTTTGAAAAATGAAATTATTCGTGTTATTGATGAGGTAGAGCCACAATTATGTCAAAATGTCATTGAAAATATTAATAAAAGAGTGGACGTCTGTGGAGCTGCAAGAGGAGGCCATTTGGCAGATATTATTTTTCGCATATAAATGTCATAACTGATACATCAATTACCAATAAATAGCTTTTGAAAGCGAATGCAAATTATGTGTTTTATTTATAATTTAAATAAACGCGAAATTTGAAATACCGTTTAGATAATAAACAATCTACAACAGATTGATCTTACTAATCAACTAAATACTGTGGCAATTATGATATGTTGACTTTAATAATTCTTGAATTACGGATAGGACAAGCTTATAACTATAACTATATATATATATATATATATATATAGCTATACTATAGCTATAAGTAATTTTGCTGTCGGCGAATAACAATTAAACATTTTATACGTTCACAAAATCAAGAATGCTGCATCAAGGTTATTCGGATTGTATTCGAGTCATCAATGGCTTGCGATGATTATAGATGTTAAGAACGGTCTCGGTATAGTCACAAAAGCAACAACTAGTCTAGCTAACGCTGCTTGGTGTGGTATTGCCAATTATTTCCAGAATCGTTCAATTGTTGAGGGCAAAAAAACACAAGAAATCCAGTTGTTGCATGGAACCATAAAAATTCCACAGTGAACGACAGCAAATAATGCAATAAAATAAGCATACCTAATAATCCTACCTCAGCTATTTTGGAGAGTTGTGAAAGGAATTCCCATATGAGCGTAGCACAAAATTGCGCTAACAGATACATACGTGTGAATTTCGATACTAATAAATTTTTAACTTGACAAAATTAAATTTAGATATACCAAGAACCGACAACAGTCGAGGGAATAAACAATTCCTAGTAGTAATCTTAATTAAATCACCATGAAGAAAGGCGGTTACATACAGGTTCCTTTAGCTTAACGAAAAAAAAGAACCACAAGAAGATAATGCTAGAATGACACATATCTGGTCTATGCATACCTTTTCTTAAAACCATAATTTTTGAAATTTAACAGAAGATATGCTAAGCTCTTGGACAAGACCTGTGAGAGCTCGCATTGTCATGGTGGAGAATGATTTGTCGTTTCCGGTTTGTTTTCCTTATTTCTTCCAAAGCTTTTGGCAAATAAATGTGCTGTGTACCATTCGGAGTTGACTGTTCTACAACTCTCTAAAGGCACGTGACCGATTTTTCCGAATAAACAGGCAACCATTTGTTTTGATGTGCTTCGAGTGCGAACAACTTTTGTTGGTTTTGGCACATAAGTACAGATCCAAGAGTCGTCATGTGTGACGACTTTGAAATGTTCTTTGAAGCACCGCCATTGTATTTTTTGTGCATTTCTTGGCACAAATCGACGCGAGTCCTTTTTAGGGCGGTTGTAAAAGTATTTGATAACCAACGTGAACATATCTTCTTTACGACTAAATGTTCATGCAGGATCTTATGCACGCGGGTGTTACTAATACCTAGAGATGCCTCGATCTCACGGTATATCACATGACAGTCTTGCGTTATAAATTCAGGCACTGTATTAATGTTTTCCAACACTATAACGTTTGTGGAACAACCTTCACGAAATTCATCGTCCAAGTTTGAATTCACTATACTAACGATATGCGAGGGAGAGTTTTTATATTCGCGGAATGGGGGACAAGGGGTGGAAATAACAAAACCAAATTATTTTTCTTTTTCAATATATTCACCTGCAAGACGGATACATTTTTCACATCTTTCAATTAATTTATTTATACCCTCATAAAAAAATGATTTCTCTTTATCTGCAAAATACGCCGAAACTGCCTCCTTGACTTCATCATCGGCAGTAAATTTTTTACCCCGCAGCTCTTTTTTCATTTTCGGAAACAGGTAATAATCACTCGGGGCCAGGTCTGGGCTGTAGGGTGGGTGATTCACAATTTCGAAGCCCACCTTATGCAGGGCAGCTAACGCAACGCGGCTCTTGTAGACGGGCGCGTTGTCGTGCAAAAGCAGAACACCTTTTGTCAATTTTCCCCGTCTTTTCTCTTTAATGGCTTCTTTTAGTCACTCTAATATTGAAGCGTAATATTCTCCGGTTATAGAAACACCTTTATCTTTATAATCAATCAACAATATTCCTTCCGAGTCCCAAAATACCGTTGCCATGAGTTTCCCAGCTGATTGTGACACTCTAAATTTCTTGGGAGGTGCTGTGCCCTTTTTATGCCACTGCATGGAGTCTTGTTTGGACTCAGGTTCATAATGATTAACCCAAGTTTCGTCTCCAGTAACAATTCCACTCAATACACCATCCTTGTCTTCATTACAGAGGTCCAAAAATGCACGCGAACACTCTACGCGCTGTTGTTTTTGCGGCGGCGTGAGCATTCTCGGCACCCATCTTGCGCTGACCTTAGACATGCCGAGATGATCGTGTAGGATTTTAAAAATTGTTGTATCGGATACTCCAACTATTTCTGCGAGTTGTTTCTTGTTTAGTCGAGCATCTTCGAGTACTATTTGTTCAACTTTTTGGATAAGTGCTGGCGTCACCTCAATGCTCCTGCCCGGCCTCGGGTCGTCTTCAAGGGATTCCCTTCCTTGTTTAAATAAACTATGCCACTTGTACACCATGGTTTTTCCTGGACAAGAGTCGCCGTAAACCAATGACATCTCATTCATTATGGTCGCGACTGATTTTCCTTGCCTGGTAAGGAACTTTATAACGGGACGATATTCGATTTTTTCCATATTTCACTTTTCACTCCTGATTATGTTACTTGGTTGACGATAGCTCAAAGACTAACTGTCTAATAACAATGAAACTTCGTATTTATACTAATCATGAGTCGCTGCACAGGCCACGCCCCCAATGCGCCTACTCACCCCTCTACAACCCGCTCATTCCGCGAATATAAAAACACTCCCTCGTACTGTAGCTTTCGATTGTGCATATTTTCGATGACATAAAATTTTGAAGTTACTGTCAACAATAGAAATAGTAACCGGATAATAAAACTGTCCAGGTAAATATTTTGTCAAATATGACAAACTTCACGATGCAATCATCAGATCGGAGTCAACACTAACAGTGTTGCCAGTTTCCGAAATATAAACGGCTACCCTCTTAAATTATAGTAGATACACATATTAAAAACAACGCTGAACGTTATTTAGTATATAATGTGAAGTTGATAGTATACATTATGAAGTTGAAAGAACAGTATATACTTAGAAACACAATCACTCTCATTACCATATATTCAGCATCATTTAAAATGAATAGAAAGTATGATAAAATTACTTTGCATATTATTTGCGTTGTTGGCAATCATTTAGTATAATTTGCAGTGTCAAGTTAAAAAGTTTTTAAAAATTGTAAACAATGGAGTGTATCAAATACTATACTAAAATCTAATAATATTAATGTTTCCACTTAATTTTTACTAGTAACTCGACTATGATTAATAATGTTAGATTTCGGACTTCGTCAACATTCTACTCTAATTATCTAAGCGGAAATCTACAAAATACTGATAAGAAATAGATCCTCGATTTTTTATATAGTAAAACATAATAATAATAAATAAAAGATAATCAGCGGCTTGGTTGTCGGATATATTCTTTAAAAAACTATTGGGGGTTTAAACAACTTATGCGTGCTACGTTTGTTGGTGGGGGTCTTTTTTGTATAATATAAATAACAAATATTTGTTCACTTTGAATACTGTGCTAAATTAAAATCCAATAATTTTTAAAATATATTTAAAATATAAAATAGGATTTAGTTGAAATATGGATAATAAAATCTTTCTGAGAATTGATTATATTGATTATACAATTAAAGATTGTAACAGTACCAATAAAATGAAAACAAATTCGCCTTAGAAATGAATACAAATTTCGAAAAGTAATCGTTTTCGATATATAAAATATTTTGAATGAAATTTCAATAGTTACGATATCTTTCATAATTGGTAAAAACAATCTCAGCAAAAGTCACATTGTTTTTGTTTAATGAAACGGCATTGCGATAACTACTACAATGAAACAGTAGAGCATACCATAAAAAAGTTACTATTTTATTATATTTAATATACTTCATTTGAATAATTGCAAATTGAAGTATAAGAACACAGACACTAGCTTTCAAAAACTAATTTGATGTTTAACGCAAAAATGGATAAAACGATCGCGGTTTATTTTTGTGTACTTTTAGTAATCCAATTGGCAATGGGGTACAATAATGAGTAAGTGTTCTAATGACAACTAAAGAAATCACTTTTGTACTTTTGTCAACATACATCATTATAAGTGGTGATAAAAAGTAATTCTAAAATTATTAAAATATATTAAGATAGCGTCTTTCCAAAATCCTGTTGTATATTTTACATATCTGTATATCTTAATTTTTGGTTAATCTATTATCTTCTTTTGTCTTAGAGATTGCGAATGGTGCCTCGTTGAGTGCGTAACTTTCGAACCACCTCCGTATCATCTGCTTTCTCCTTTCTGTCAATTTTGTAGAGATTATTGTGGCGTCCAATAAATTCGTTCGTTTTAATATATTGTATTATTTGCTGTCCTAGTAATTTTGAAATTAAGTTTAAGCGAACGGAATTTTATTTTACAAACAAGATCTTTCCTGTAAATCATTTTCGATAATACGCATAAACCAGAGCTTAAACTTGAAATTCGTTTTTGAAGTTTCTCACAAATTATTTAATGCTTTTGTCGTTGACACGTAAAGTAAAATAGAATCATTTGAATTGATTTACTATCCAAAGGGTAATTTCATGCAAGGTATGTATAATACGGAATTGAATTAATTTCTATCTTTAAGAAAAATATATCTTTCCAAATTGTTGCAAAATTACGTAGTATGGATATACATCGATAGTTATGACTATTAGTTTAAAGCAAGATATTTTTTTAAATTTTTTGAATACAGTAAAACCTGTCAATAACGGCCACCCAAAAAGCAAAATATATTGGCCGTTATATAAAGGTGTCCGTAATTGACAGGTTTTTCGTCCCACAAATAAAATACATAATTAATTTTAGGATTTGCTTTCTTTATTTTATTAATTAAAGTAAATAGTATATAAATACAAATATGTGTAAGAAAAACTAAAATTTTAATGTATTTACATATTATAGATAATATGACATCTAATAAATTATTTATATGTACATATTATTACAATATATTCATACGAAAAAACACAATTTATTAGGATTTTTTAAAGTATGTTTCAATATTTGTTTGCTTCACATTTTTTAGCTTCGATTTAAAAACCGCAGCTTCACATGTAAGTAAAATTTTATAAACATCCATGTAAATGTCACCATTGTTATTGCACAATAAATAATTTTGTATGTCTCTTAGTTTTGCACACACTTCACTCCTGCTAGATAAACTAGATTTTGGAGTTTCACATTCGTCCAGGTCACTATTATCAGAGTTATGTTCTTCATCATTATTACACAAATCTTCAACAATTTCTGGAATACTGAAGTTAGGGCTCTCTGTAGGCACACGACGATCAATAGAAGCATATTCATCTAAATCCATCAAAAATTCGTTACGAACTGCAGGATATAGCTGGACAAGGGGTATTTCGTCTTCTTCATCCAACATTGTGTCCTCCTGGATAACATCAGAGAATCCGGCCTTGGAAAAACATTTTTTAACTGTAGCAGGAGATACCTTTTTCCAAGCAGCTGTAATCCATACAAGTGCATTGGCTAAATTTATGTTTTTTTCAAAAATTTCAAAATCACATTCATTGTCAATAAACGTTAGAAGCTTTTTAATCAAAAAATTTCGGTAAATCAATTTGAAATTCTGAATTATTCCTTGATCCAAGGGCTGACAATACGAAGTGGTGTTTGGCGGCAGGAAGACTCGTTTAACATTATCTAATGGAACTTTAGAATGTAAAGTGGCATTATCCAAGAAAAGAAGCACTTTTCTATTTTGTTTTTTCATTTTATTGTCAAATTTATGCAGCCATCTTGTCATAATTTCCGTTGTCATCCATGCCTTTTTGTTAGAAACCCATTCTAAGGGTAATTTGTCCACATGACTACCCTTAAAACAGCGAGGATTTTTACTTTTTCCAATTATTAATGGATCTTCCTTCTCACCTTCCACATTTGCACATAGTAGAACAGTCAAACGTTGTTTTGCTGCCTTCTTCCCTGCACAGTTCTCACTTTTTAATGCAAATGTCTTATTTGGCATAGCGCTGTAATAAAGACCTGTTTCGTCGGCATTAAACACATCTCGAGGAGAATAATTTATTAAAATCAACGGTAACTTGATTTTCCAGTCTTTTATATCGTCCAAATTAACCTCTGCGGAATCACCACAAATTGATTTAAAAGTTATACTGTGTCGCCGACAGAAACTTTCCAACCATCCATTAGATGCTGCGAAATTTTCCATCTTTAATCTGCTTGCTGTCTCCAGTGCTTTTTGTTTAAGTAGCGGCCCAGATATTGGAATTGCTTTATTTCTGGCTTTGCAAAACCAATTGTACACGACTTGATCCATTGCCAATCCTTCCGACTTCGGAAATTTTCGTTTTAGCTCCATGTTAACACCTTCCTCGACCATCTTTTTTAATTCATCTTTATTTTTCATAATATCGTTAATTTGTGTTTTTCCAACCCCATATTTTTCGGCCAACTTTCGCGAACTTAACACATACTTTTCACTTTCCGCGATTATATTTATTTTGTCTTTTAGCGACAAACGTTTTCTTTTTTGCGACATACTTAATTAAGAACCTTTCGAATACGGAGACAACTTTAAACTGAATTGTTTCCTTTAGAATAATAAAGTTTAAATCGAAAACTGCGAATTACTACCAGGTAATAGGAAACCCCGGGAAACCCCGACAATTTGTATTAGGTATTTCCGTCAATAAAGATATACATGTCATAAATAGTCCGGCCGACATTGGCAGGTAAATTTCTATGAAAATAGGCCGTAAAAGTTTGGGTTATTTGGCCGCGGCCGTTTTACAAAGGTGGCCGTAATTAACGGGTATTTGTGTATGGGAATTTCCTTATAGTCGATTCGGGTGGCCGCTTTAGTCAGGTGGCCGTTAACACAGGTTTTACTGTAATTGTATGAAGATAAGCCGATAGTTACGAATTTTATACACGATTCCTTTCGCGAATGCATTTTGAGAAGTCTTTCATTACTCAGGAGATCTACTATAGTGCAATATTAGATTAAAAAGGTTTTAAAACGATTTTAATAAAACTTACGCAGTTTTCCGTACAGTAAAGCCAAGTGTCTGATCGATTCTGTATACCGACTAAATCTCCGCCGAGTCAACAGTCACAATACGGGATGGATATATTTCTATTGCTAATCCTTGTTACATGGTGCGCTATATCCTAGAGTTTATTCACATTGGAAATTTTTTAAATTAGATAGTGTCATTGTAGATAATTGCATAGAATAATATCCGATTACTGAATTGTAATTATAGAATTATAGTTTTCTTTATGAAAATGAGTAAATTTCATTTCGATCACTGAAAGTATAATTATTAATAATTATTTAGTAGCATAATAACTTTGCATAAACAAGATTATACCAGCAGTAAAATCGTTCAAAAATTACACCATATACTCCCATGTCAAGAAAAATGACAGTATAGGTGGTCACAAATAACTACTCAAGCAGATGATTACAGACTGACGAACGAAATTATTTACACAGTCACGTGACAGCTCGTAAATCATGGTTAGGCTGAGGTAACTAATAGAAAAGGCTACAGTGGATCCGAAAATATCGCGATTTGATAGTAGAGCAGTGACAAAATATTTTATAGACTGGCGAATCAATATTTAAAATGTTCGGTTAAAGCAATAGAGTGTCAGACGTTTCGCTAATGTGAAAATACTTTATCAAGCATTGTACAAACGATAAAACACGGCGGTAGTCCAGTTACAGTGTGAGATTGCTTTTCTTACTCAGGAACAGGAACGTTACGCCCAATCGAAGGAATAATGTAGAAAGAGCACTTCCGCGAAATATTAGACTACCATGACATTCCTTTTGGGCTACAGGTAATCGGAAAGAATTTTGCTTTTCTATCGAAGCATACAGCCTGATTACGCAAACAGTATCTGAATGAGCCAAATCGGTAGAACATTTTTCAAATTATTACATGGCCACCTCAGAGTCAACCTGTCATCAGAATCAACCCTATTGAGTTACTGTATGATTAGGTTAATTAAAGAGACCCAGTTGTCGGTTCTACTCCCAAAGAGCAACTCTGGAATATTCTTCAACAAAATTCAGGCAACATTCCAGGCGACAGTTTATCAAAAGGATACCGGGAAATGATGATGCCATCTAATAGACAATTAAGATAACAATTGTCTCCATAATTTTTTAAATATCAAAATGCGCTTTAAACGATGATAATCACTTAATATATATATGTATATAATATTCATTTTACTATCAAACCCAATTGTATCAAATCACGTTACAAAACCGACTCTATATGCCGCTTTAAAAATATATTTACAATTTCAACTAAATCTATATAATATTTCAGAATATTGTATTTGTCAAGTAATGAATATTTGTCATACAATGTTACTCTGAAAACCATATCTTAAATAAACAAGAAACAATATGCGGTAAATAAAGAAAAGACTTAAAACAGGAAAGTGAGTCAAGAAAGTTATAATGAATGTAATTGCAAAGTATTGGAAAAGAAATAAAAGTTTTTAAGTACGACTTTTGTTGAAACGATTTAGAATGACGATGTAAAAAGTGGAACGGTATTTGTGACAAATTAAAATCTCGAGACCATACAGCTTTAAACGTGTTTTTCTTAAAATTATGTTTATTACTTACTTTATTTCTAGTTTCTACGTTTCTGCTTCTGCTTTCGTACTTTTTAAATTCAACACTGTTTCAGATACTTGCTAAATGTCGACTCTAATATAACAATGTTGGATGAAATAAACAGTTCATAGCTTTCATCTGTCCAGTTGATTGTTTATTGTTATTTATATATATATATATATATATATATATATATATATATATATATATATATACATGTGTGTGTATGCGTGTATGTGTATAAAAATCTTCGCTATTAGAATAATGCAGTAGAAGTAGAAAAACATATTGTTGGGCACTTCGTATTTAACTCCTTTCTGTAGTTTATTTTTTATTACCAATTCTTGGCATCAACATGAACTATATGTGTTAAACTATGGAAGAAAATTAAACTTCAAAAGTTCTAACTACAGTACTTCTAAATCTTAGCATATGAAGAAAAATTGCGGTAACAATTTTTAATTTTAAATGAATTACAAGCGGTTTCAATAGTTTGTTAATTAATAGTTTGTTTGAGCTAATAACTATGTCTAGCTCGTTCGTTATGAAGAACTGGTATTTAATTACTACAACGCGAGACTACACACAAATTTTATTGTCAAATATCGTTAGATCTTGGCCAAGCACTTTAATAATTCTACATATTAAGCTAGGTCTACATAAAGTTTCAGCAGAATTTCAGTGACGTGGTTCCCAAGATTGTTAACTCCCAAACAAATTTTTGTAAACAATTTAGCATTCTCGATTCCTAACTTTTTCCCTGATGACAAGCGATAACTCGGATACATCATTAGGAGGTAGACACAAAATTAAAGTTAATGCATTGAGTCCATAAGGTTTTTTCGCTTTCAGGAAGGTTCCGCATAAAATCTTCAGCTAGAGAGGCCACGGCCATCGTATTTTGGGCTAAAGTGGTAATTACTCTTGTTGAATACATACCAAAGAACAGTAGTTCTGCGATAATATGTTAACAAATCTAGGTACGCCTATTGTACCGCTATATTCACAAGGTAGTAAAAGCCTATTCTCTGCTAGTGAATTCCATGAGCTGGATCACCCATCTTATAATCCCGATTTGGTAATATCCGACTTCTTTTTATTTGATTATTTGGAAAAATATTTCAGAAGATGTCGCCTTGCATATAATAACCAATTGTAAGAAATTGATGCCTATTTTAAAAACCAACAGAAGTTTTTTTCTGATAGAAAAACGACGTTATAGAAGTGGTGGCGCAAGTGTTGAGGACGTCACTAATTATTAAAAAATGTCTACGATGTTTACAAATACATACATAAGTTTACAGTTTGTGGACCTTTGGATAGATTTACTTGTTGACGAAATGAGTAACATTAATGTGGAACACCGCCTTGTCATGAACTACTCAACTACAAGAGATTGGTGATTGATTTTTATGTTTTATTTTAAAATAAATTTGATCTATGACCAGCGAAGGCTAACATTTGTGCCATTGATGATCTAAAATCTTTGGGTGTGACAGAAAATTAATTGCTAAGAGTCCGTTCCGGGTAAACAGTGGAAGTTTAAACTGAAAATATGATGCAACAAATTTAGTTTTCTGGGTTGTTTAGACGTGCCTGTTTCTGTGAGTAAAAACTGTATTTTCGATAAGAGTGTTCTGAAAATCTCACATAATTATTTGCATATGAAAGTGTGTCTGAGTAATGAATTCAAAGATTGCTTGTACCTGAGTGAAAACTGCTGCGAAGAGAAGCTTCTCAAAAAAATTTTACCACAATGGAGAAGGACATGACCCTCCTTACTGGTGTATCTATATTCAGAACTGTGAATATTTAGAAAATGCCAACCCGTGACAAATTCTGATTCATAGTTAGTTCAGATGTCACGGTGAATGTTTGCATTTTAAGGTCACAGGTCAGCTAGTCATTCCCTCCGTAAGAACATTTTTCATCTATGTATTATTGGACGTATTACTAGTATGGTAAAGTTGGCACTAATGCTACGCTAGTTCCAACAAACTAATGTACCGTTAGTTCCAACGAGCCGTCTAATAATCTGCAATAAATGATAATCTGACCTACGGTATTTTCGCTTTTGCTAACATTATACGCATTCGTAAAAGAACTGATTTGGCACACCAATACAAAGGAAACGTTACCATTGAAAAATTATTAAAATTTATGTAATTGCATCATATTTTGATATTCGGTACCATGTAATTAATGTTCTAAGGAGGTTTTGTGCTGTAACAAACATACAATTATATAAACACTAATGATAATAATAAATAAAAATGTGTTGGTACTGATTTAAAAAAACAATATGTATGTCTAAAATGTACAAGCTTATGAAAAAGAAAAGCAATAAAACATAAAGAAAACACAATATGCCTGGACATCTTCAATGCGGAGAACATTACAATATGTAAATCTAAATTAAGAAGTAAATACAATATTTCGTTTCAATATTATCGTGATGAACATCGTTTCTAAGGTACGAGAATGGTTTGACATGTTTGGCCAATTTTTATGGGATGACGTCACAATTCCTGAAAAAATATCATTTTTGAAACTAACCCAGCCCAAATTGCATGCAAAAACAACGGATCGCTCATTTACAACGCACGATTAACCTCTCAGTACTAGCGGGGGTAACCACTATCGGCCATACAACTTTTATTTTGTGCGACACGTAGAAATAGTAACAGAGAGTAATAGGCATGGGTCTATTTCAGTGGCTGTTTATGAGAGTTCGACTTGCTTTTGCTTAGTATATACGCTTGTACCATTGTTAGTATACCACCAAGAACTGAAAATATTAACTGCGAGATAATTGTCAACTAGGCGGTCAATTGATATATGAAAACAGGTAAGTCATAAATATTCACCTTTGCATATTTATAAGACCATTTATTTTGCAGATTGTCGCGAATCGCCCTACAAGCCTTATTCACTTACATATATGGGAAGTGTTGGTACAAATTGAAATAAAATAAGCAAATTACCCGAACAAGCCGATAGACGGCAAATGCATAAAACATAAAACATTCAAGAAACTATTTTATACATAGTAGTTTTTTGTTTTTGTTGTTGGTCATGTGCAAGTCATTTATGTTGTATTGGTTAGACCTGTGCTTATATATCTTTGTTATTGTATGAATAAAAAGAATTCAACGAATTGCAATTATGTAATAATTAGTCATTTAAATGCTTTGTATAGGGATACAAAAGTACACCAAGTCGTAAATAGACAATAAATCGGATAAATAATTTGATTATTAGTGTTTTCCATTTTTACATCGTACAATTATTAATTTGCATAACAGAACTGACAAAGGTGGGCTACTGAAACTGTGTTGTAAGAATGAACTTGCACTAAAATATAGGACTGTTCAATGCACAAGTTCGTGCCTTACAAAATATTAACATAACAGCTGGGACAATATTTATCATGCCTGTAAAGCCATTGATTCAAACATGTAATAATTAAAGCTAAAGCGCAACACACTTTCCTTTTTCAATAATTTTATTTTTTTTCATTCTTGGAAGTGTGTGAAGTATTGGATGTATAGGTACTTACAACTATTATTGGTTTAGTGTCAATATACAAGATCGTCAATCATATACTTACTAACATCTATACATCGCTAATGGGCAAAGTTTTTGGGAAAAGATAATAGTGAAAAATATAAAACATTTATTTCAAGTATAACTTATTTACAGACGGTATTCTTTTGGTCAATTATATGTATTGGGTTGGCAACTAAGTACTTTCGGTTTTTACTGATAGAGAGCGTTGCTATATTTTTTGTATAACGTATGTTAGTATTGTACTTTACCGTTTGTCGCGTGATACTAGTCACATTGACGGTAACTTCGGAAGCAAGTAGTGCGTGATTTTTATTAAAGCTATTAGCTGTGGGTTAATTTTAAATGGAGTGCAGAAACAAACATTTTCGACATATTTTACTATTTTATTTCCGTAAAGGAAAGAAAGCTGCTGCGGCTCACAAACAGATATGTGAAATTTATGGTGCTAATTGCTTAACAGAGCGCTCGTGTCAGAATTGGTATAAAAAATTCCGTTCTGGAGATTTTTCCCTCAAAGATGAGCACCGTTCTGGTCGGCCTACTGAAGTTGACGATGACCAAATCAAAGTCATAATTGAAGAGGATCGCCATATAACTGTTCGAGAGGTTGCGGAGAGGCTACATGTATCGCACACAACAATTGAAAAACATTTAAAATGTCTTGGGCTAGTTAAGAAGCTTGATATTTGGGTATCTCACGAATTGAAAGAAATTCATTTAACACAAAGAATCAACGTTTGCGATATGCACCTTAGAAGAAATGAAACCGACCCTTTCTTAAAAAGAATCATCACTGGTGATGAAAAATGGGTCCTGTACAGTAACATAGTTCGAAAACGATCATGGAACAAACACGATAAACCAGCTCAAACCACATCGATAGCTGAATTGCATGCAAAAAAGATCATGCTCTTAGTTTGGTGGGATTACAAAAGTGTTGTGTTTTTTGAGCTGCTTCTAAGGAACCAAACGATCAATTCTGATATTTATTGTCAACAATTGATAAAACTGGATGAAGCAATCAAAGAAAAACGGCCAGAATTGTCAAATCGGAAAGGTGTAGTTTTCCACCAAGATAATGCAAGGCCTGACACATCTTTCGCAACTCGTGGGAAACTATTGGAGCTTGGCTGGGAAGTTATGCTACATCCCCCATACAGCCCTGATCTAGCACCATCCGATTACCATTTATTTCGAAGTTTGCAGAATTCTTTGAATGGTAAAACTTTCACAAATGACGATGACTTTCACTCGCACCTGGTTCAGTCTTGTGCTGATAAGGACCAGAAATTTTATGAGCGCGGAATCATGCAGCTGAAAGAAAGATGGCAAAAGGCCATTGAGCAAAATGAAAAATATATAATTGATTAAAAACTATTCTTTGTTTAAAAAAAAGGGTTTTATTTTATACTACAAAACCGTACTTAGTTTCCAACCCAATATTTCCTTTCGTTACATAAACTTGCTATAATGCGTATACTTTGCTGAATGTGAACTATTTGTGACAGTAATTAAAACTTAGCAATCGCATATTTAATTATTTTTGGAGATTATATAATATAACCCGAGATTAGATTTTACAATAAAATATTGCTGTTTCCAGAAATGTATAAATCTCAAACTGCTGAAAGTAATAGCTATATATTTATTTTAACCATTTACATTTTTAAAAACTTGTTCCAGGCTAGATTTCATTTATCTTGTTATGTAAATTCTCAGAATTATAACATATGAGTAAAGGAAAACTGTCACACCTAAATGTAAATAGATCTATATTTCATAAAGGTCGGTAATTTCGACGGCATCAAGTTCATTTTGGAAGAATTTGTTGAATAACACTACTATGATGAATGCAGAAGATAACCCAAGGAAGTCATTACAAAAGTTATCGACGCAGACAGGTATTTCAGTAAAGAATACAGGAATTAGGCTGCTGTTTTTTATAGAATTATGAAGAGAAGCTTGCTCAAAAGCTCTAAATAAAAGCCTCTATAAGCATCCATGTAAAATTTCTGTAATCGAATTATATTTTATTAATTTTGAATCAAGGGTAACGTATTGTAACTAGTTTAATAGTCATGTAAACAATAATTATGCATTAAATCTAAACCTTTAATCGATGGGGCTTAGTTTCAATTATCGCACATTACATTACCCAATAAATGAATTGGGTAATGTAATGTACAAATTCCCAGAATTATAGAAACTGAGCAACGGGAAACCCTTACATTTTTGTTAAAACAAACTTACACCCCCATAAAAGTTGGTTCTTGGATATCATTATCACGTCGTCAAATAATAGGATCAATATTTTTCCATTACACAATCTATGCCAAACGTTATTAAATCTATTTGCAAGAATTTGTGGAACAAATCTATTAAGATGAGTTGGAAAGAGGATTTTTTAGCAAACCAACAAGTTAGTTTATATTGAACGAAGAACATTTGTATTTTTTAAGAGAGTTTTATAAGGATATCATTATTCTCAAGGTAGGTGGCAACCTAAGTCACCCGACACATTCAGATTAAGTTTTGTTTGAAATTATTAGAGACAATAATTATAGAAATAGACTGCAAAATTTAGATTATTTACCATATGGTTTACATCAAATTATACTACAGCATAGCAAGTCAATGATTGTAAATATACAAAACAAATATCGACGATTCCTTTTGTTGTGTCCCCAAAATCGTGTAGGAACCCATGATAAGATCTTTGAGTCATCTATAATCACATCTTCCATAGTTCATCCGGATTCGATATAGGAATGTCTATATTTTTACATGGTAAGTTAAAGCCCAGTGGCTTTTGTGTTATACATAGTAATTTACACTTTGAATCCGGCTTTTTCACTTCCAAATCTTCTTTCCGTTTGTCGATAAGGTTGAATCCGTTATGTTGCAGGAGGATGTCTTGGACGTAGTTTGTTCATTTCTATAGTATAGGAATCATGTATAGGAATTTGTGATTTATTACTAATTTTTTGGTATAACCGGAGCAGGGTCTTTTACCGGAGGGGAGGTGGGTAGATATGGCTCAGTACAGGCAACCATTGAGTGAGAATTGGTTTGATTGTCTCAAATATGATACTTGTGTTGTTCCATTGCGTATTCATTTTTCTTGTATGGCAGTTATTTAGTCAGATCAGAGCAAAATAATCGGCAGCAGAATAAACCAAATTATGCGTTGAGAAACACAGGGTACACGTGTAGTTCCAGATAGTTTGTAGAATATACGACTAGGAGTCAAAAAGTTCCCGGAATTTTGTTTTAACTCTTTATTACCACAACATAGGTACACAGTCACTTAATCTCCTTCAAAGTAGGCGCCGTCTGAACACACACACTTGCTCCACCGCTCCTGCCATTGTTGAAAACAACGATGAAAGTCCTGTTGTGGTATCTTCCGAAGTTCAGCCGTCGCGTTGGTTTTAATGTCTTCTACGGTGTCAAAACGGTTACCTTTGAGGCCCTTTTTGAGCTTGGGGAAGAGCCAGAAATTCAATGGCGCTAAATCCGGTGAGTAGGGAGGCTGCTGGAGGACTGGAATGTTTTTTTCTGCAAGCCATGTTTGCACAACAATCGACGTGTGGGAGGGAGCATTGTCGTGATGGAGTGACCATCCTTCTTGCCATTTGCCTGGACGTTTTCTTCGAACTGCTTCCCTCACTCTTTTCAAAACTTGCACGTAAAAAGGACCGTGAACCCTTTGTCCAGCTGGTACAAATTCATGGTGCACCACACCTTCATTGTCGAAAAACGCAATGTGCATCACTTTTGTTTTCGATTTGACATGACGTGATTTCTTTGGTCGAGGAGAGGACGATGTGTGCCATTCTGATGACTGCATCTTGGTTTCCGGGTCGTACGCGTACACCCAAGTCTCCCTCACCAGTAACGATTGTCTGCAAGAACATCGGGTCCTCTGTGCTTTTTTCAAAACATTCGGCCGCCGTCAACTTCCGAGTTTCCATCTGATTCGGATTCAGCAAGCGCGGGACAAACTTTGCACTGACACGTTTCGTCTTCAAATCATCTGAAAAGATTGCGTGCATGGATCCATAAGAGATCCCCGCTTCTTGTGCCAACTCGTCGATGGTCATTCTGCGGTTTGCTGTGATTAATTGTTTCACTCTCTCGAGCATTCCTTCGTTCCTGGAGGTTGAAGGTCTCCCACTGTGACTCTCGTCTTCCAGCGATTCCTGTCCACCCTTAAATCTTGAAAACCACTCGTAAACGGCTGTTTTCTTTAAAAAATCGTCACAGTAAACTGTTTGTAAGGCTAACAAAGTCTCTGAAGCACATTTTTCCAATCTGCACATGAATTTGATGTTCGCCCGTTGCTCGAACTCGACATCGCGCCAACTGATCACCACAAACTCCTACCTTCCGCTAAACTGCAGTCACACTGCGTGTTCAGACTTGCTCAGACCTGTCAGCGTGATAACTATGCACCATAAGGAATGTACTGTACAAAATTTATTGTGATTGCATCACAACTGCCAATACTACGACACAATTCCGGGGACATTTTGACTTCTCGTCGTATTATTCCAGGTCATTTAGATAAATTAA
Source organism: Dermolepida albohirtum (assembly GCA_031893035.1). Classification (NCBI taxonomy): domain Eukaryota; kingdom Metazoa; phylum Arthropoda; class Insecta; order Coleoptera; family Scarabaeidae; genus Dermolepida; species Dermolepida albohirtum. The sequence continues at coordinate 17,808 of JAVIWB010001678.1, forward strand.
AGGAGGTAACTGAACATGAGATACTGGCTATTTATGGTGGGAAAGCATGAAGCGAAAGAACAGTTTATTTATATAGCATCAGAGTCACTGTTTCCAACATTTTCTGTAATTGTGTTATTATTTTGATGAAGAATGTTTTTCATAACAATGATTTTAAAATTTATTCTCTTAAACAATTGTAATTAATACTGACAATAAATATTTCCAAAAGTAAGGGTATTGTGCTAGATTTTAGCAAAGTTTTTATAATTACATTAAACGTGATTACCACATGGATGCTGATGTTAACTGTTGCGATCGAAATCAAGTGTAATGGTACGAACTTTACCAAAATACAAGCTATTAGCTTCAATCATTAATAGACACTCGTTACTGGAAACATTTGAATTAAACTTCGTATCTTTAATTTATATTTTTTATGTATTTATTATAAAATTCCTTTAGTAACCGAGCACTGACTTTGTCTGTAGACATAAATTGTTGTTTATGAATATGCGAACACATCCAGAACGATAGCGAAAAATAAAATAATATGCATTGTTTTCAGACATTTAATAACTTTAAGAACTTCAAGAGAGAAATTCGTCTGCCATTCATTGTGAATAATGTTCGTTGTAATTACAACTTTCCTCAGGCGACCCTGCACTTGATATGGCTCCCACTATCCGACGCAAAACCTGTTAATGCCTGCCCATCCATTGTCTTCCGCTAACGTCTCTATTTCCATGACACCCTGTGATTACGCCGAGTAAACCTCCCAGCAACCTACACAAGGTGTATATTGAACATTCGTCGAGCACATATTCCCAAATGTTTATTAGTTTGAGTGTATGCCGGTCGTAGGTTAACGAACTTAATAATTAAGAACTAGGTGCGTCTTTTACAGAATGGACTACATTAATTGGCAGAAAGTGAAAGTTTAATAAAGTATCAAAAGAACAGATTCCTCTTATTAATTTAACATGAACATATCGAATAGTATATAGAAGGATTAATAATTTCATATTATAAAGAGAGCTGTGATTAAGATATTTTCTGATTTATTATGCATTGCGCTAACATACATTTTCTATTCCTTATTTTCTAAACTTTTGTGTGTTGGAACATGTAAATTTTAATATAAAAAAATTTCCTTAGAATACCTGAATTCATTGTAGTACCATAGTTTTGTTATTTCTCTGTTCATAGGCGACTCGATAATATATCAAAATAGATGAGTTATACTTTATAAACTATCAAATTTAAATAATTTCATAAATAATGACTATATTTGAAAAAAAATTATACTTCCATCTTTCGAATAGAAATGAAACTACTAGAACGAAGAAAAATACAAAAGGCGAATTTAATTCGCAAAATGAATAGCTATGGTCTTCCTGTATGTGAAAGGGCAAGTCTTAAAACAAGATAGATATCTTTGATAGTTGAATAAAGAACAACTTCATTGTTAATGGGATCCCGATCCACAAGATATGTCGTATCGAAACGATACATTAGGATAGTGAACAGAAACTTTCCATCTTTCAAATAGAGAAATAAGTTTGCCCGCTACACTTTCTCAGTTCGTATAGTTTAATTTCACGTTTCGTCTCGATATGATATATCGCATCAAAAAACAATTCATCGACGACGTCGAGGATTATTTGATATGTCCTTGGATAGGCCAAATGTGTCCTAGTTAAGACGTCTTCCAAAATAGAGTTGTCCTTTATTCAAAACAGACTATAGTCACTCCAATTTATTGTAATATAGTAATAAAGGGTTATTTTAAAAGATTGAATGCAATTCCTTACATAATCTTTGAGCTATCAAGCATCGTCATAGAACGAATCATTGAAGTGGCACTTTCTAAGTTTCGAATGGCAGTCACACGAAGCTTTAAATGCGTTGGTTCTATATCGCTACCTAATAATTGTTTGTTTAGACTCGAAATGAAAAGTCGACAGCTTTCCTAGACTTAACTGTATACGATTTGTCTTATGAAGATATATAGAAGAACAAACTTATGTTCTTTCATTATCCAATAACCTACATGACATTACAACTTTCTGACATGATTACGTTATACACCAAAACAGCAACGTAAAAAATACTATAACTGTTCTCACCGAGCTGACGAGATGTACTAAATTTACACAGTGAATTAACTAGGCGTCCAAGTCTCGACTGCTGGGGATTCTGATGCTCCACCAAGAATTGGGAGCTCTATTTATTATAAAGGGTTTTCCAATAAGGACCTGACAACTTTTTTTCAAAATAAAATGCAGACCATTTGAGATATTTCAAAAACTTTATTATCGGGTTGAAGTACAATCAAAACATTTATGAATGGAACTCGACTTCGTTCATATGGCCACCGCGGGCACGTTTGCAGCGGTCGATTCATTGGATCTAATTTTCAATGACTCGGTCACGCAATTCGGCCGAAACGGCTGCTATTTCGCGTTCAGTGTTGGCTCTGTGCTCTTCCAACGTTGTCGGCTTGTTGGCATGGACCAATGACTTAACGTAGCCACAAAGAAAAAAGTCTAGAGGCGTTAAATCGCACAAACGAGGCGGCCAATCGACTGGTCCATTTCTTGAGATAATACGCTCATCAAACTTACTCTTCAATAAATCGATTGTACCGTGTGTTGTGTGGCTTGTGGCACCGTCCTGCTGAAACCATATGTTGTCCAAGTCCATATCTTCCAATTCGGGCTAAAAATAATCGGTAATCCTGGCGCGATAACGATTACCATTCACAGTAACGTGACGATCATTATCGTCGACGAAAAAATAGGGCCCTATGACGCCGTCGGCATGCAAACCGCACCAAACAGTTATTTTTTGTGGATGAAGTGGTGTTTCATAAAGCACATGTGGATTTTCACCCGACCAATAACGCATATTTTGCTTATTGACGAACCCATTGAGCCAAAAAATGAGCTTCGTCACTGAAAATGATTTTGCGATGAAATTGATCATCTTGGCGCATCTTTTCCAGAGCCCAATCGGAGAACGTACGTCGCTTCGAATGGTCCATCGGCTTCAATTCTTGAGTCAGCTTGTTCTTGTATGGGTGTAAACCAAGATCCTTACGCAACATTCGCCATAAAGTGGTCTGGGCGATGCCCAACTCTTGAGAACGCCGTGGAATTGACTGATTTGGATCATTTGCTACGGACGTTTCAACAGCAGCGATATTTTCGACACTTCGACCAACCCGTTGTCTCACTGGCACGGCACCATCACACGACGAATATGTGGACTCAAATTTTTGCACTAAACTTGTTACTGCTTGTCTACTAGGGCGAGAATTACGAACGAAAATCGGAGTTAGCGCTCTTAAAGTAGCGGTCACCGACTCCGAATTTCTGTAGTAAATTTTTGTAATTTGCAGACGTTGTTCGTTCGTGTACTTTACCATGACGAAAATGTTAAGTTTACTGAATAAATTGACAGTGACAGTTCGATGATTAGTGAAAGGGTGTGTTCACAAATTGAATTAAAAGTTGTCAAGTCCCTATTGAAAAACCCCTTATTATATTGAGTTACCGCTTTCGTTACTTTTATTATTTTCAATATTTTTGTATATGTACATACATATATCTGTTATTAGGATAACTTGTAATTTATTTTTACAGATTTTTATATGTGCCCATTGTCCTATTCTTGATATAGCTTTATTGTTGTGCATTAAAAGCTATTATTATTATTATTAATAAATATGTAAAAATAAAGATTTAAATACAGATTATATTCAAAAACATTGGGAGTAAATAAGATTTCTTTTGAGTCGAATAAGCTTTAAAAGCAAAATTAATGACTTTACACTAAAACCAAATACATATGTGGCAGGATTATACATTGCGACCCTATATACTCACGCAAACACATTCGGATGCACATAATCTTAGAGATTTAAGAGTAAACGCCCTTTTAATGAATTGGACGTCTAGAATATTTTAGAAGCAGTCGTGCAAATATGTCACCTTCCTTCGACAACTCTCCCTCTATCTCCAACAAATGATGCACAACATTTGGCGAAAGTGACATACGATTTCCGGACACAGTCGAACAAGCGCATATACACAAACACGTTAGACGTCTGAGGGTTGAGTTAACACTCCTAAATCGTGTCGGATTGCGACGTTCTAACTTATCTTTACAGTCGCACATACGGACGTTTTATCGAATTTTAGGATTTTAGGGAGATATTAGAAAGGACATCACGCTCTTCGGCTTCCCCCGATAACATCAGAATGTGTATAAATACATTTGCAAAACAGGCGAAAGTTATTTAAAGATGTCAACTGGGATTAAGAGCTTTGTAAAAACCCCTTAATATTTATGTAAGTAATGGTACAGGATTTGTGACAGGTGTACTTAAAAGTGTGATCTTTTTTGTTTGCTTTATTTCTTTCTAGTTGAAATGTTAAATAGTTTTAGAAATTTATGAGTAACAGTAGACGCAAGAGAACAAGAAAATGAAGTTTTTCTTCTTTACAATTTGCTCGAGTAAAGAACAATTGGTAAATTTTAACTCAATGGTCTCTCATAATTGACAATTGTTCATCATACTGTACAAACAATTGATAAACACTGTATAAATTTATGAAACGTCAATAACAAATAGTTGCTACCAAAATTCTAAATCTCACTGCATTGTACTTATGTTTCCATTCTTGTTATGGTATATAAAAAGAAATCGGAAAGCTATTTTAATCGACTGTGATTACATAACTAGATGGACAAGTAAATATAAACTATCTAATGTATAATCAAATTAAAGTAAGGAAATGAAAGACATATCAAAGGATAAATTTGGATTGACCAGACTCTTAACTAAACAACAAATATTTGATGGAGGAATAATTACCAGCTAGAGAAGTTTTACAATGAAAGAAGTTTGGATCATTATTTTGCATATGGAATCGGAGATTGAATCTCGTTCAGATTATTTATCTCTTTTCTATAGATAAACAACTATTTCGAGGGGATATGCCTCAAAACAGTTGTTTATCTACTATCTATCCGTCAAGCTATCTGATCTTTGTTGGAAATTGGAAACACAATGTATGTATGGAATATAAATAATATAGTGAGAGAGGATTATATGGTACGTCCACCCATCGGATCGAAGTGGAAGCACTAATGGCAATTTTGGCTGTCATGTACAGAGTACTTCTGTCATCAATGCAACAAACACACGTAAGCATATAAACGGTGGGTGCCGATTGTTACGTAATAATAATCTTAACAACTCAAACATTTAAAATTGAACTTCCAAGGCTGTTTCCGCATTTTCATACGTTCCTAAACAAAAACAAAACGTTTCGAATAATATTGAAATGATTTTTTTAGAGACGCCGTAATCTGAATCGTCATGACAACGCAATGCTGCCAATATGCGAGAACCCGAAAAGTAGAACCAGTCTTAACAAACGTATAGAAGACTGGGATTAAGCGCATGATATAACATTAAGAAACGTTCTCATTTGCTCACGTCCAAAAGTTGATCTGAATTTTGTAAAACTTGTGTAGTAAGAGATTACCCCTCACGATGAAGGTCAAAATTGAATCGATCTATACATTTATTATTATAATTCAATTACAATGCAGACAACGAAAATACAATAACAAATAACAATAAGAACTCCTTGGACAATCATTAAAGAAACTATCTTCCTTAATATGTTGTAATTTTGTATGAGAAATATATTCTCTTTAATCATTTTACTACCTTCACTTTAACCTGAGTTTTCATTGAGTACATACGATTAACTTAGCAATATTTTCCTCAACCAATTTTATAAATTAAATTTTACCAACTTCATTGTGTAAAAGTTTCTAATTTAATTTTTGCGAATTCATTACAGTTCCAATATGGGTCTTAATAAAAACCAAAAGCATGGAAAACGAGCAACACGTTTTTAGGAATTTCTAATGTTCGTTTTACTTAGAAAGAATTATATAAAAATACATCAAACAAACAAAAACTTTGCCTTTTCAACCTTTCCATCTGAGACATATAATATTAAGTTATAAAAAGTAGACAATCACAAGGTCAGCGAAGAGTTAGACATTCACTGCATGATATCGTGAAAGGTTTTAGTAATTATATGAAGTTCGTCTATGGATCTTGACTGCCAGAGTAACACTTTCATTTGGTGTAAACTTTTTAAACGAATTAAATCTACCTTTGTAAAATATAATGTGTTGTTGCCGCTGCCTGTCACTTTGTATTTGCCCGTAATATATCAAGCACTTCACGTCCTGTTTCGTAGTCGGATCTTTGGTTGATTGCCGCCATCTCTAATTATACGAAAGTCCGCCCATGCCATTTCAACTGTTTCTCGTTGAATGTTAATGGAGTTTATCTTAGATACATTCATTTAAATGTTTTAAAATAATTTCTATGCACGTCATTTAAAAATTTATGCGTTTCCGCAATAAAATATAATTCGAATAGTGTATGATATCTCTGAGCAAGAAGATGTCTATTTTATTATTATTTGAAACAAAATTTGTCACAAAAACTTAATATAATTTTCACTGAATCAAAAAAAAGAAACTGCGAAATAGAATTTTTAGATATTTCGCTTGAGCTAATAGACATTTACTAGCATAGAAATATGAGGTTTAAACTGCATGTCAGAAGTCTAAAAGCGCATCAGTTTCTTGACAATTCTTCCTTGCAAAATTCATACAAAACGCAATTCCTAATGTGATAATTGATAAATGAATCGTCCTTTTATAAGTTTGAGATTGACTCTAATATGTGAGTTATTTTAAGAATTTGTAGATCTAATATTGGTTTTGGGTATATATATATTTTGGGATAAAGGATACATTCGAATATCTTTGACATAGCTACCTAGATTTTAATCGAATTTTCCATATTTGGGTAAATGCAAATAAAAAATTCCATGAGCTATTTACAATCAAATTAGATTTTCGCTTTAGCCGAAAATAATGACTTTTTATTTTAAGGGAAACCCATCGTATATTTTTGGAAATTTGATTAGAGCTACACAGTAATAATGTTTAACACAGCGACTTAAAATTGATATTTTAATACCATGTTTGTGTTTAGTAGACGATGGAATTATAAATACAGTACTTAACATCACCAGTCAAAATTTACCCTGAATAACTTAACTTTGTTCGAAATATTAAGAATGATTCAAAAAACTGAAAAAGAATGTATCGAAATTTTGTTGGTATGTATATATATATATATATATATATATATATATATATATATATGTATATTTTTCCACGAGTTCTAACGTGATCACCAAAACTAGTGATGACTAGTTTTGGTGATCACGTTAGAACTCGTGCAGAAGTATACAAGTTATTTAACAATTTGCATCAAGATCAGCATCCGATATTATGAACTGCCGTTGACAAAATTTTGGCCGGAAATGTTAGAAATTTACAAAAAGTGGACGAATAAGTTATTGGTCAAGATATTATTCTATCATTAAAATAATTAGCACAAACTTCTACTACTACATATCTCACAATAAAGTATGATGTAAGTTTCCGAGCAGTAGCCAGAATATTGAAACATGAAGAATACCATCCGAATGAACTAAACATTTATTGCAAGAATTATTGGATGGAGATTATGATCGTAAAATTGAATTTTGCGAAGGAGTGATGGAGATTTGCAACAATGATCAATATTTTATATACAATTTCTTGTTTCCTAATTAGGCTAGGGGATGTTTCAATGGTACAATTAATAGCTATAATTGTTGGTCAATAGATAACGGTCATTAAATGAAGAAGCATATTTATTATTTATTAATTTAATCGTTCGGGCTGCTACTTTCAGAAAGAAAGAGTTCCTTCATTTCTGAACCATCTCCACATTATTATTCGTTATTAGCTCATTATATATCACAAAATAATTTATTTAAAAATGTTAAATGGCCAGCTTCATTAATCACTGCAATACGTGGTTTTGATAAATGAATAATGTTATCTGTTCGAATACGTACATTTTCGTAGCCCATTTTCTGTCGCATTTAAATCTGTTTTCCTGGAAAAATACTTCTTCCATTTATATGATTATCATTCATTCTCGATGTTACTAGATGATTCAGGCTTCAAATTATAATGCGTTGTATTCACTGCCGTTATAAGTACATCTGTAAAAACTTTCTTCGCAGTAATGAAATAAAACAACCCACAATCTTTTTATAATTTCATTTTCCAGCATAATCTCTATTAACTTCAACACGCTGACGCCACCAATGTTTATCAGCAACTCGATTTCATCAGACAAAAATGATTTGTATTGGTTTTCGAAAGAGGCATCAATTGGTTATCGTCTGGAAATTGACGTACTGTAAGATACTTTTCCAAATTACTAAATAAATCGAAGTCGGACTCAGCCAAACCCAAATCCTATATGGTGGGCACTTCAGATCAAAGAAGTTACACTCGTGGATGGATGGGTTGGATTTTAACCCTCTTGTGAAATCATGCTTGGTCATTAAGGAAGGGAATCCTTTTTTGCGATGTAATCCTGGATGTTTCTGGTCAATGACTTTTGAGATATATTCAACAAAAAACTCCTTTTTGGTTCCAAAAAACTGTGGGCTATCTTCAATTCGCTGCCCCACCAAAACTATTTTTGGTCAATATTCCATTTCCATATACTGCAATCATTCGCTGGTGGATAGTTTTAGACTTCCGTTCCTTTCAAAAAAGAAAAGAAAGTTGTTGATTATAGAAAAGGAGCACTAAAATTGTGATTAATATGGAATTTTTACAATTATTAGAAACAAAGGATAATATATTTTGTCCTAGAGTTTTAGTGTTGGCTAATATATAAACTAGAAAATATTTATGTAATTTGATATTAATCGGCCAAAAATAACTTCAACTTTTAAATTTAATATATTTGTTGTAGCTGAATCGCAAAATTATAATATAATAAACGGAAATGAATATTTATAGGTCACGTGTTCTGTTAAAGCATACGTGAACGAATTTTTCCATATCGACATGTCACGAAAGCAGGTGTTTTCGTCAAAAAAATGCCCTAAATTATTCCCACTTTGAATATTTAATATTTCTCACACATACACATATGCACAAATATGTATGTCACGCACACAAAAGGAATAATCTTTGTATGAAGTGTTAGATGTAATTATACGTTACGTTTGGTGGTCTGGTACATTTGGTCAACGTATTTTGATAATAATTTATTCAAATTCAATTTCAATATGGAATTGATATGATCTGAGGACGGGTTACTGTTTTGTTTCGCTACCGGATGAAAGAAGTAGAGCGAAACGTTTCGTGAATTTATTTCCTTTATTCTATCTTTTGTTTTACTGAATGCTTTCACTACGACAACAAAACTAGTTGTTATAGAAATATCACAAGAACTGTCAAATCAGTCGGCTTACCATAGCCATTCGCATCACAGTAAATTATAGGTAACAGATTGCATGTAATAATTGAACATTCTATTTATATTTTGTAAAATATTTGTGTATTTCAGAGTTCTGTTGGGTAAATAGCTATTCAAATAAATTAAATGACTATTGAATTGCTATATAGGTGGTTCTGTTATTTACGCAACGAAGGGGTACTAATATGTCTAAAGGTCGGAAGTTAACGCCAGTAAATTTTAATAATATATAAAAGAACAGTGAAAGATTCTTCTGCGAAAGATTATCAGTCTCAATGGATTTAATTAAACGTCTGCAGCATCTCATCCAATAGTGTTTCATTAGCGATGCACGGCGCGCAGAAAAAATGTCCATATAGGAAGAAAACTACCATTCCGCAGCTAGTGATGTAACATTTTTATAGGTAAAATTATCTTTGAAGCTATATAAGGCATGTGGAGAAGCACTATAACTGTTTTTATATATTTTGTCTCAGTCTGATGAAATCTGAATCTTTGTTTAGAAACTATTTAGCTTTTCTATACTTTTTCATCAATTAAGACGTTCAGTAGCAAATGTACATCGTCCCGTATTCGCAATAACTACACTAACGACAATGAAAGACTTTCTGATTTGCCTATTACATCGAGTATTAATCCAAAAAGGTAAAAAAACCCACATAAATGTTTGTACTCTCTCCACGAGGTATTTCAATTAAAAGCAAGAACGCCTTCCATTGTGCAGTCGCATCGGTCGAGGCTCTAATTGGAACGCCAATGACCTTGATATATCCTAAGCAACGACCCATAGTTTCGTCTCTCTGTCTGCTTTAGTTTACTTTCGAGCTTTAATCGTAGAAAACGCTGTTACTTAGTAGTGCCGTGATAATGGTTGACATAAAAACCGAACACCAAATTAACCTGAAATTCCTTGTTAAATAAAAAAATCGTTAACAGAAGATTTACAAATGTTAAAGGATTTGGTGATAATATTATGTCACGTACGCAATTTTTTTAATACTACTATCGGTTTCCGGGAAGAGGTCGAAGATGAACGTTGTGGTCGACCTCTGACTGTAAGAAATGACATGAATGTTTAGAAAATTAATGAGATTGTGCGGAAAGACTGACGTCTGAGCATTCTGATGATTGCCGAATATGGTAAATATTAACAAAGAAACACTAAGAAACATTATGTGTGATGAATGAAATATGACAAAAGTTTTTGCAAAAATGGTGCCCTATCTATGAAGCAGTTTTTGGCAAACAAGCGCATTGCTGTGCTTGGTCATCCTTCGTTCGCCAGACCGCGCATCATTTTACTTCTACCTCTTTCCAAAAGTGAAAAGTGCATTGTGTCTGTTGAACATGTAAAAGCAGAAACGGCAGAGTTGCTGAGGAGGCTGATATCTGATGAACTACAGCATTGTTTTGAACAATGATAGATAAGTATACAGCGATGTATAGATAGGGGAGGAGAGTATGTTGAAGGGGATTAAAGTTAAATATAAGTTTATTTGCAACAAATAATATTTCTCATACGTCTCGTTATATAATTGCCACACATCATACGTATTTGGACAACTAAACCTGTAAATTACATTATTGCATCAAGCAAGCACTGACCAGTATGTGTTTGGTTTTGGCGAAATGAGTGCGCGGAATTTCTTCTGTGTGAACTTTAAGGCGGATACGGGTGGGATACTGTGATTAATAGCCTGCTAATATTGACAGCCTAGTTGTCGAAATACCTATACAAGTAAAGAACATTGATGTGGTAAAAGTTTCTTTCGTCTTTTTTAATTACCTCAATTAACCAGCCTCCAACAAACTTAGGCACGAGCATTCATTTGTTATTTTGAATAATTTATAAATCTCCATATAAATACTTTGGTATCTCGCCTTACGAACTTACTTAAATCGCTTAGGTTCATTGGGATTAAATTGTAATATTAAGTTTTTACTAGTTGAAAATACACTAGTAATAAATATAATAACAAAACTTTGCTTTGTAATCATACTTTCCAGCGTATTAGAATTGGCTGCAGAATGAAGGAGCACTGTAATATTCTCGAATTCGTTTAGAAAGTTTTAGAAAAACGGCTTTTATTTGATCAATTAAATCATTTACCTCTAGGTAACAGATTCTGCCAGCAGATGTAAGGCATGAAGTTTACACGTTCTAAGTATTATTATATTAATTACTATACTTATATCTAGGAGCGCAACTCGTACTTGAAATGGTTATGTCATTATCAGTCATTCACACAAACACTTGAGCACTACCTACAAAATTTATTTGCTAGTACATTTCTATAATCATTTACTAGCTAGTAAGGGTAACACAGACGTTTTAAAAGTTCAAGTGATAGTATTGCAACATCGACAACAGATTTTCTTTTATACTCTGTAGTATCGTTCACACATAACCATAGCTTTTTACTATTTATATCGGATTTAATATTGTTTCCAAATCCTTAGCGGAGCAACTGAATATATCGCAATTATTACCAAATTTATTATATGAAGTACACATAAATGAAATGGGCGATTTAACAACTACATTAGTGCATGCTGGTGGAGTAATAAAGTCTGAACATTCCGACCTGCAAGACGCAGCACATAGAACTTGATTCCACCCAGAAGCTCCGGAGAATCTATCCGACCATTGATTAACCCATGTAAGAAAGACAAACCGGACATAACCCGTCTCATCTCCAATGAAGCCATGGTAAAAGTGCTCAATAAGGTGTCATAGGGAAACTCTCTGTAAGGGAAGACGCAGTGATTTCTAAACCAAAGCTATTTCGAAAATCGTCTTTGCACATATTCTATAGCTTTTCTTGGACTTCGTAATAAGGATTCCATAGAGCCATACTCCAATCTCGAACGAACTAGCGAAATGGATAAAGCTTCCAATGTGGATATATTATTAAATTACTTAGCATTTCGCAATATAAAGCCCATCATACCATATTCCGATGAAACTGTATATTTGAATATTAAAAGATAACTCAATATAAAAATTGACGCCCAAATCCTTTACCACATCACATTAAGTAAACAGATTCCAGATGTAAGACACCAGTACCTCTTTTATCGATTACTAAGCCTGTTGCTTGAGTCTTTTTTTTTGTAAAATCAAATAATCTTCGTATTTCTTCAAATCAAAATAGAAAATCTTTGGTTTAAGATACTATTAATTGAATAGAAAATGAAACAATATAACTCGTTCATAAATACTTCTACCTGTAGCGTAACCCGTAATCTGATTTGCAAAATTTTAAAACAAATCTATATCTAGAAAGAACGCTTAATATCAAATTTATTGGTACTATGTTATACTATAGTTCTTGAAATTTTTCATGAGTAGAAGAGTCAAAGGATTGGAAATGACAATTTAAAAATGGAAAACTGTTCTTATTACGTTATGTTTTCTACTGGTCTTTTGAACTAAATCGTATTTGTAATAAAAGCATTCAAGTACCGCAAACCATATAAACAAGGACAGAATGAAATCGGATGAAATTTTAATGTGCAATTAACTTTTATTTCAGGCCCAGTTACTGCTTTTGAATGGCTTCATTTGACATTTCGAAAATGCCCCGGCCGCCTTGGATGTAGGTCATTATCTTTTCCTATATATTAACGTACCCCATCTTGACATAAACAATCCCTTATAACCACATAGTGTATTTAACCAGGTTTACTATATAATATCAACCCTAATATACATACGGCGGTATAAGCAACCCCTAACAAATGCGCTGAATCTCGGAACACAAAGTCCAATTTACCTTTTATGAAAGCCGTAAGTACTCTTGATATTTTTTAATAATGGTCTAAATAAAAGCCTCTTTAATTAGATTTCTCGCCCTTTAATTTTGCATTTGTCATGTTCTTTTGTGATAACTCATGAAATGTAATAAAATTATTTCCTATTTAAGGAGATTTTGTTTTCCTTTCAAAATATTTAAATTGTAAGTTAAAAAAATTATTTGTACAAACTCGATATGAAATATATGTATAGTGTTTGAATTTTATCTTGTTTCTCAATAGATTTTCGAAACATTCTTCTCCTAATATGTTACAAGTTCTATGAATAATTATACCCATAGATGATCTAATAATTAGCTTTTGAAAGTTTATCTATTCTATGTAGTTGTTTTTCACATACAACCTACCTCTGCAATTTGGTGTAATTTTCGTTATGGAAAAGGAAAAAATAGCACAAATAGACAGAAAATTTGTTCTTCTGTTATTCAGTTTTACTCTTAATCGTGGCTTAAATTCTGCCCTATTTTATTGACTTGCTTAATTTAAAATCTTCTTTAATTAGATGCTTCACTTAATAATTTTACATTTCGTTTGTTTCATTATTTTGAACAGTGATGTATTCTTTATACGTCGTTCTATATCGCCCTGTCTATATTTTTGTGGGTACAACCGCGCATGTCTAACTTTTGATTGTTGAATGACTTACCACGTGCAGGGGATTTGATTTCATGCTCTTCGTTCGTAAAGACGTACTGTTCTGGTGGAAATTATATCAGTGCTTTTCTGGATTAGAATCGTTTTCATAAACAGCCAGTTTTATTATAGTACGTTTAATTATATTAAATGATTTTATCGAGTTTAGTTTCAATATACCAGCTACAGTATTTACTGGACTCAAAGCGTACCGAAGCCTTGTTCTTTCGTTGGACCACTCGTTTAGAATTCATGTAATTTTAGGATGCTAAGTACGGATTATGTAAGAATTTTTGTACTGAGTTTACGCATTCTTTCATTTGAACGCGATTGTAAATACAAGACCTTAGTATTTTACATTTTCTGCCACGTGTATTGCTGGAGCTCGAGTTTGAGTTGTACATATTTATATGTACACATTTCTTAAATACAATACATATTGTAAGGAGCATTAATTCAATAACAAGCATTTAAATTATTAAAAAAATTTAGCCACTGAATTTAAGAATAGACTATACAGAGTTTGAATTTTGAACATAAAGGAATTATATAAGTATATATGTTAAATAAATAAGTATGATATTATTCTAAATTCTAAACACCTACTTGCAAAAGCATAACAAAGGATACATAAAATTTTTTCATAAAGGTTGATAAAATATATTGCATGATCATGGTATAAAATAAAGCCTTATGTTATTTTAGAGAACTAATAACACAGGGTAACAAAATGAAAAAAAAAATTTGGTGCCGGAAACCTAACATCTGATTTTAGATGTTTTTAATGTGCTGATTCTAAAAATGTCACCAGATTTTTTCTATCAGCTCTAGTTTTTGAGATACAGGTTACAGGTTAATTGATATTTTTTTCTGATAAAGGACAACAAATAAAGAGATAAATATGTACTTAATCGTCAGAATGAGCACTGGGTTAAAAAAAATGGCCTTCAAGGGATGTCATGATTCAAGGAAAACAAAACGTGATCAACGAACCTTTGGTTGCAACAGAAAAAAATCTTACTTCCGCCCTTGCATATCAAGCTAGACTTAATGAAGCAATTTGTGAAGGCTTTAAATCGAGATGGAAATTATTTTGGCTATTTATCACGTAAATTTCCTGGCATTAGCACGGAAAAACTAAAAGCTGGTATATTTGATTGTCCTCAAATAAGGCAACTTGTTAAAGATCCACAATTCACCACATCAATGAACGAGACTGAATCTAACGCTTGGTGTTCATTGGAAATCATAAAGCAGAGAATTACGTAGAATTAGTGGAAACTATGCTTTCAAATTTTAATATTCTCGGCTGTAACATGAGTATAAAAGTTCACTACCTCCACAGCCACCTAGATCGTTTTCCAGAAAACTTAGGTGATTGTAGTGAAGAACAGGTGGAAAGATTCCATCAGGATATTAAAACTATGGAAGATCCTTATCAAGGACGATGGGATAGCCACATGATGGCTGACTACTGCTGGAGCCTTCAGCGAGACTGCCCTAGTAAACTCCATTCTAGAAAGTCGTATAAAAAAAAATTTTTATGTGACTAGTGACTAATGTAATTATGTAAATTAAGTTTTTGCAATAAATACTTAAATCCATGTGTCTTTGTTTTTTTAACTGGAAAGTCATTACCGATTTTTCTAACAGATGTCCCTAGGCTTACGTATCCAACATATGCCATTTTATTCAACCGAAATCAAACTTGAAAGCCATACACGTTACATTTCTGCGAAAGTAACACTGTCACAGATTTATAACTCTTTGGCAATGTCGAGTTTCGTCCCTGATAAAGGGTATTTGCCTCGCGCATTTCTATTCTTATTCAATCAAAAGAAAAACCGCTGAAAGTCATCACTTGCTGTTAGAAACTTTAGACAATCCAAAAGTGGTGATTTCGATGTCGTAGACAAAAAAACGTTCTGGTAGACCGAAAAGTTTGAAGATGCGAAACTGTAAAAGTTATTGGATGAAGACCCAACTCAAACTCAAAAACTATTGGACGAAGCGTTAAATGTGGCCTAAGAAGCGATTATCGACCGATTACGATTAATGAGAATAAGCTAGAGGATGGTAAAATGGTTACCACATCAATTGAATGACATGCAAATGGAAAATTGAAAAATCGTCTGTGGAATACTGCTTCAAAGGTAGGATCGGAAGTCATTTTTGCATCAAATAGTGTCGAGTGATGAAAAATGGATTAACCGCAAAAAATCTTGGTTATAACCTGGCGAAGCCGTCCAGTAGACTCCAAGGCCAAATCGTTTTGGTCGCAAGACAGTGCTCTGTGTTTGATGGGACTAGAGCGGCGTGGTGTATTACAAACTGTTGAAACAGTTAATACTGATCGTTACTGATAACAAATCATCAACTTGAACCATGCATTGATAGAAAAACGTTCAGAATGGGCCCGAAGACACGGTAAAGTGATTTTACAGCACGACAACGCGCCGTCTCATACAGCAAAACCGCTCAAGGAAGCATTGAAAGCACATGGATGGGACATAATATCGCACCCGCCGTACTTTTCAGACCTTCCTCCGCCTGTCTGTCACCTTTTCGCATCAACGGGATATGCGCTTGCAGAGCATCACTTCGTCAATTTCGAAGAAGTTAGAAAATAGATTGTAGAACGGTTTTGCCATAAATTGCTTGGAAGCTGGGCAAGATATGTAGAATCAAATGACCAATACTTTGAATAAATAAATTTTTCCATTTTTTTGAAAATTATGTAGTTTTTTTTACGAAAATACCGGTAATGGCTTTCCAGTACATCTGGTACAGAGGAATGAAATGAAAAAAAATATAGAATTCATTTTTGAAAATTAAAGGACAAGAGCATCGCAGATAATATCTATTAAGTTGGAAGTTTAGAGGAATATAATAAGGTAAATACTTTAAAGGAATATTATTGTTACAGATTGAAATAAAAAATTAAATACATAAAAAAAATAAGATACCGTTAATGTTTACATTTTAAAGTCATATTGACTGAAAGTTTAAATATTTTATACATATAAAAGCAATAATGTATTAAAATATGCATATAATTTAAAAATTTGTAAGGAATTTAATTTATTAATTATTTATAAGAACAAAAAGAAAATATCTCTTCTGTTTTTATGCTACGTTCCTCTTGGTTAATTTAAAAATCCTCTAAGACCTTAGGAATAGGACTGACATTTAAGAAATAAGGGATTGCGGTGTAATTATTTGCTCAGTAAACGTGCATTAATTCACAAAAAGAAAAACGAAAGAGGAAAGTTAAAAATAAACATTGGTAAATATCGTCAATACTTATAATGTTTGTTAACCCAATAGCAAAGACAATATTATTTACTACAAGATAATCATAATGATGTATAAGTGATATTAAAGTTATTGAAAGTGAAAAATAAAGTATTAGACTATTATTTGTGTAAACACAAACGATAAAAAAGAAACAGTGTGTTAGAAATGAAATGGATAGTGGGCAGGTATGACTTCCACATAAGATGGAAATGACATTTATAGTGAATCAGAGAAGAGAACTTAAATACACACGGATGTGTGTATTTAAATTATAGCTGGAAAGACAATAAAAGAAGGTACCAAAAACAATTAATATAATTAGAATTAGAATAGCCAAAATAATTTAAAAGGGTTAAATTATATGCGTTTAAAAAGTTAGTTTTCTTAGACTAAAAGAAAGTAAACGGTTAAGGTCTTTGTTATTATATTGTTTAATTAAATTTAATATATAAAAATAAGTGTTACATTGCTTGGTATGTAAATAAGGTTTTATTTTATTCAAAGTTATAATATATTATTTATTAGAAAAATTTAAAATCTTCTATTTCATCAAAAATTAAATAAGCCGTGCGTATATATAAAAGATCTGAAATATATACATTTTATTTAAATTGTATTTAATTGAAATGATTTTGATTATAGTGATACGCAATAATAAAGAAATTCAATATATTGTGTTAATGAACATGTAGAATTTAAAACCACCATAGAACTACCATACTATATCGCTTATTTAGAAATGATTAGAAAATGAGTTTATTAAATATCATAACTGGAAGTTGTATTGATTTTTTATATACTTATTTCTAAATAACTATCATCAGAGCAAAGTTCGAATCTACCAGAGATGAGGAGTCATTTAAATAAAATCTTTAAATATCTATACCAAAAGTGTATAGGACTACATGAGACAAAAATAAGTAACAACATGATTTATTAAAATGTAATTAATTTATTATAATTTATTATTATATACAAATTATACCATTAAAGTACATTAATATATTAATATTTATCTAACATTTGGTTCATTGTAATGTATATATGTGCGTATTAGTAATGAACTTAAGCCTTACGATGAAATTAACCAAAAGTGCAATAGCTAAAGTTTTATAAATACTTACTTTTGAAAACTAAAAAAATAATGCTGCAGCTGCCTTAAAGGATGATCCCAGATGATGGAAGAAACGAATCTAACGATTTGTTTAAATATTAATCATAATTGTACCTTATTTAGACTAAAAAATAAATAACGTTTGAGGAAAATTAAAATTAGTTTAATGAAATAATAGGACATAAAAATGAAAATGTGAGGGTATACTATTTAATAATCGACGTGTTAAGGAGGCTGCAAAACAATTGACAAGTAAATTTAGATTATTTGTTTGTAAAAATTAAATTTTCCTTCGTAGATAATTTAATGCAATTAAATGATTTAAATGAATATAAAACTGCAAATAGTATTAATAGAAAATTGTATTAACAATAGGTAAATATATTATCTATCATATAATTAGCCATTTACATAAACTAAAAATAATTAAATGTTTTATTGTTTCACTCTTTCGATGTTTAAAAAAATAAAGTTATGTCCACTAACTTGTGTAAATTAAGTTAATTTTTTAATCTATATATATATATATATATATATGTATATATAAGTAAATACTGGTTTAATAATCTTAGGTCTTTGTCTTTTGTCTTTAATAGCTGTAATGTTCTAAGTCGGTAAATTTTGTATATAAAATATTAATTTCTTATACGTACTTTGTCTATACATATAATTTCTAAAATATGATATTGATGGATGAATATCCAGTTTAATTCCCTGGATATTTCTTTTTCCGAAAGATGCGAACGAGATCCAGGTTATAAGAACAAATTAATAGTTCAGGAGAAAAATTCTAAGGGTCAATTCGCTTGTAATAAGAAAGTTCATCAGTGAAGGTCAAATATTTACAATATTCCTATAATAACAATTATATTCATAATAAATATTCTAATCATACTTGTTTTAATCTCATTATTTTTAAAGTAACTATGTTCTAATACATTTTCTTAAATTTTCTGGCAGCGAAATTTTGATCGATTAAAGTGAAAATTATCAGAATTGAAATTAACGTCCCATAGTTCAATTGTTGATGTTTTAATCTAGTTTCCCTTAAATTAATTAATTATAAATGTTGCTATAATTTTCTGCCAAATTTAAATAAAGTACCTTTATACTTATATTATACTATTTTCTATATCATATCGGCATTTCAAATAATTTTAAATGCAAGTTATCTATTATATATATATATATATATACATATATATATATATATATATAATTGTCACATTTATTGATATACAATTTGTATATCAATAAATGTCATTTATTAGATTACGAATATATCACATAAACATTTGAATAGAATAAATACTACTAAAATTTTGATGAATAAGTACAGGACAGTACTCAAACTTATTAGCAAATCATAATGTTAAGATCAAAAATAAATTATTGTTATTAAATATTATTGGTAAATTTATGTGAGTTAATAGAAACTCTATTAAATAATAAAATGTTAATTGCATATATATTATGCTATTCAAATGTCAAACTTGATTAAATCAATTAATTTTGCTATACAAAAATTATCAAATAACTTTGCTTTTAATGTAATATGGCTAAACAATATGTGTACATATACAATATGTATATATATATATATACACTCCGCGCAACATGAATAGGACCAACGGCATATATGACATTTGTAGTTGGTATAAACATGGTAGCGCGCTGGAATTGTTATTTTCGAAAATAAGAGGGTTGATAAAGAGATGTATGTAGGTACCAAATATAATTTTTGTAAAAGTCAGTGCAAATGTACGTTACTAATGACAATAAGTAGAGTAATTAAACGCCACTTGAATACGACCAATCTACAAAATAAAAGATTCGTTTGCAATAACAAAATACTTTATTGTTCAATAATGAGTACTTTTGCCATTATTTCTTATAACCTCAAATAGTCGGGATGGAATGGAATTATACAGGGTTCTCAAGTAGTCAACGGGAAGTTCCGCCCAACTTCGTTTCAGCGCCTGCTCTAGTTCGTCAGCGCAACTGAATTGGGTAGCATTGGAGTACAATTTACGCGACAACCATCCCCAAACATTTTCTATGATGCTCAGGTCGGGGGAGAGCGATGGCCAATCGAGAACCTCCATGCCTTGTTCTTGAAACCAGCGTCGAACAATGCGCGCGGTGTGAATACTGGCATTATCCTGTTGGAAAATAAATGGCCCACCTGCCATAACGTTGGAAAATTTGTCCTTCACCTGTTGCAGCAGCTGGGCGTACTTTTCCGAATTCTGTCTGCCCTTCGCTATTACTAAATCAACAGGTTCGTTATAGGAAACAGCTCCCCATATCATGACTGAACCAACATCGGCTCGCCTTCGTGACTGAATCACTTCATCTTTACGTAAATCGTGGAAATAATAAGAAAACCCATCTGGACCATCTAAATTAAACTTCTTCTCGTCACTGAAAATAACAGTTTGCCATTCTCTTGTCCACCATTTTTGCTTGAGCAAACTGACGACGTGCAGTGCGCTGAAATTCCCTTAAAAGATGCCGTCGTTTAATTTTCAAAGGTTTTAAATGCGGACAGGTCTTCAGTAACTTCTGTACAGTTCTTACCGATGCATTCGTTCCAACGTTATTCGCGATTTGTCTTGCCGTTAATGCCGAATTCGATGCTTCGCGTAATATGGCTCGACGTTCTCTCTTAGTTGTAACGGATGTTGTTCGCCCTTTAAAACGTTTTCCATAATTCTCGGGATCCCTAATAAAATTGTTCACAACCTGGTGTGATCGACTTATTTTCTTTGCAGTAGCCCTTGAGGAATACCCTTCTTGATGGAACGCTTTAATTTTTCCAATTTCTTCCATACTTAAGCACTTCTGTCGTCCCATCGTTGCACAATACCCTTAATTACAGATGTTTGTTTATCCGGATACACGTTGTAACTCGACACTCATCCGGTAGCTTACTATTAAATACTGGTCGTATCCAACCGGCGCAGTGCATTTTATATGTATGTGGTACTTACGTCACCCAATGCATAACGTTAGGCACTATTGCGCAATAATGCGTATTATTTGCCATATCATACCATTACAAACTTGCATTGTATTTTTAGTAAATGAATTGTTTTTCAAACCACCGAAAGCTTGCAACAAGTCAGGTGGTCCTATTCATGTTGCGCGGAGTGTATATATAATTATTTATTTAATCCATTCATTGTATATTAAGTTCCGGGGTCATTTATACCTTCCTAACTTTATATAAAAATAATTTTTACGAGCGCCCGTTAAATTTAAGTGAAGTAAAAAGATGATACAATGAGTTTACACAAGTAGAATTTATTTAGAATTGTTAGAGCCCTGGAGGAGTGTGTTTGTGATAACATATTTATAATTTTTAGTTTTCTGTCTTATAGTTAAATTAGTGGTGAACTAATTTTATAAGTTTTGTATTTAAAATGTTACGATAAGTGAAAAAATTGGAATAGAAACTTCGCTAGAGACTGGTCTATATTCTCAGAGAGAAATTACTAGAAAAGTAAAAGTTTCACGTCGAAGAGTGACAAGACTTGCAACACTTATCAAAGAAAATTTTCTCTCAATATCAAGTGGCCGACAACACTGCCATCGACCACATAATGTCACCGAAAGGGTATAGAATAATCATGAAAATTGCTTTACAAACAAGCTTCCATCAAACCTTATATTTTCTACAATCCTTTAATATGATCAGATCGGCCTTTGTGAATACGATTATATACTGCTGGATTAAAATGTTGCTGGTCTACGAAAAATGAAAAAAAAATGCCTCAAATCGAAACAATGAAGAAAAGCCGTCTACAATGTCCCAAGATGCATTAACATCTTACTCTTGGAAAATGCAATTGTCATTATCTTTGTATAAAATTATACACCAGACATTTTAAAAATTTTCTTATGTTACGTGTTATTTACTGTTGTAAATTTCTCAATCGCAGGTCATATTCAGTGACGAATTGCAACTCGAAACGGTTGCAGAATCTTGTTAAAGTGTTATGCTAAACATCCTTTCTACTATGGCGATATGGTCGTAGTCTTACTGGGGCTAAGACAGGAATTGTGTACCTTGTCGAAGGGATGACGAGCTAATATCAATACAAGAATTTAATAGAAACTATTCTCGTGACCTTTATTACTTCACTAGATGCAGAGCGAAAACCTTCCAACCTTAATCCAATCGATGTTTGAAGTGTTCTTAAATCTGTTAGTAACTCGTCCTCATCTCCCAATTAAAGCATTTTAAAAGAAAATATCAAAAAAGCCTGAAAAGGAAACAGAAAGTTGCAAGACGCCGTAAAAGACTGACACCATGCCGAAGTGGATTCATGCGGTCAGACAAGCTAAGGAAGGTTTGACCAAATATTAGAACAAACTACTAACAACTATTTTAGAGTTGAAAATATGTGTGCAAATTCATACCAGCATGTGCAAAACAGAAGAATATATTTTAAATTTCTAAAGATTGGACTTTTTTCTCTGAAATTGTAAGTTGGGCTAATTTAATAGCCAGGTTTTTTTTAATGACACAAATTTATTTTATAGATATTAATCAAGCTACTAGGGAACATGATACAAATGGAATCTTATGTAAAAATACAGATAACGCTGTCCTGAATTTTGAAAATTAAAGTAACATAAGTAGGCTTTGTCATATTGCTCAATTTATCCTATTGAGAAAGCATTCGCTTTACGCTTCGATCTGTATGTGTAATAATTAGTGATCGAATGTATGCGTATGTTCATTAAAATTAGCGATTGCTTACAATATATTACTGCTTCTTTACTTATTGTTCAAGATGTAAACATACGATAACACATTATTTTCAATTTAGACTGTTATTAGGGGACAATTTGAAAAGTGAATTAAATTAGTGGAAAGGATTTTATATAAACTTTAATTTTAGTTATTGTTAAAAGTCATAATGGAATAAATGGGTTTATTTGAAAATATTTAATTTGTTTCAGTAATTACTAATTGTTAGTATTTTTGCAATACGTATTGATTTTGTAACGTACTGTATATATCTATGAAAAAGTAACGTTTAGCTTTTAATATTTCATTTTACAAATTATGTAAATTAAATTGACACTATACACTACATATTTTAGTAAAGACAACCAAAAAAAAAACTTGTTTTACAGTTAAAATAAAAAAACGCAATTGCCAGTGTAACTTGTTTTTCATTAGTTTTTACTTTACAGTCTAGTGCCCACTTTGTCATGAGTAAGCGTTTAAATCTGAATCAGATAAAACTTAGTACGGTCCAGCTCTAACGTATGTCTCTCCGTTAAACTGACAAGGCAACAATGGCTCACTTCAGCCGTTATAGCATCCCTGACAACGTTGCGAAGTGATATTGGAAATAGAATATCTCGCTCCAGTTCACACTTTCATGCAGCCGAATGTAAATAAGGGATGTATCTGATGGGAAGGGTATGCCTCCGAATTTAACCGCAGAATTAGTTTCAACATGCAGTCCTGTTTTATTTAAGAGTCTAATCTCGGTCGCTACAAACACTTGCTTTTTAGAATAACTTTCACACACATACAATGAAATATTTTAAAGAGTTTATAGTACGTATTCCCGCTAGATCTGCATTAAATGAAGAACTACAACACTATTTTCCCACAAACAACAGAACTCGGTAGAGAATTTTTCTTTGGATAACATTTGGGAAAATCTGCATCTTTGTATGCATTAATATGCAATCCATAGTATCTAACTTATTGTATTTGTTAATTAAATATGAGTAGATTATATGTGCTTTAACAAGTGGAAGTAATATTAAGAGTTTCATTTGTAATAGTAACGAATTTAATATCGAAACAGTGTGATACGGTTTTATAATCTGGCTCGAAATTTAAATAAACAAAACTACTCTAGGTTTAGAAATAATCTGAAAACACTGGTTCTACAGGTAATGTCTTAAATTAGTAAATAACACAATAATAATTTTGTCTGTCTTTTGTAGAATTCCGTGGGATATATTTGAGGACCTCGGTACTACTTTAATAACTCATCAAACCCTAGAAGCAGTAGACTAGTTTATATTGAGGGTTTGCAGCAGTAGTGAAAAACGTTTGCATTCGTGCAAAGATGTTTCCTTATTTTATAAGTGTATTTTTTATGTAAATTGTACTATTAGAAATTCAACATTTTGCACAAAGATTTTCTATTGGTAAAATTTACTGCAAATAGATATATCATTGTAGTTAGTGTTTACACAGTAAGGTAAACTGCACCCAAAAAAAAATTGTAGGATATTTAATGTGAAAATGTGCATAATTATTACATTAATTGTCGAAAAGTTAGCAGAATCTGAAACATTAGACCAATAGTTTGCTTCGATTTGTAATTATATTCCATGAGAATTTATCAAATTATATGACCTACTCCCTTTTGTGACTGTAATAAACCGCGGACTATAAAGATAATATCCTTTTAACTATTTGTTGCCTTTTCCAAGTCTTTTGTACAATAATCTCCTTTCCTCCGAGTCAATGATTTGTTCAAGAGGTAAGAATATTATTGAATTTTCTATTTTATTGCGAAGAAACGCGAGTAAGCTATTTTGCTGTTGAATCCAAGTAGGCGTGTTTTGAATAAAGTTACGTAGCTTCGCTAGAAACGAACATGTCTACCTCGTTTACGTAAAATTCTCTAACTGCGCCGCGAAGCGATAAATTTTGCAAGGTCATATCGTTGGACTATATGAAACCGATATTGCATTTCAGAAAATGCAGAGGTATATTCCTGCAGTTATTGGTTTTTAGAGAGATTGTTATGTAAAAGCTGATCAACCTCGCATAAGAGATTCTGGATTATCTAGAGGAATCCTCAAGTAGGAAGATAGAAAACTAAAATTGCTTGCATTTAAAGGTTGACATAATATCTCTGTCTGTGAGAAATGCCTTTTGACAGAGAGACAGTAGAATAAACATGCGTTTCATATATTGCCATTTTCGAGTTCAAATGAGGGATGAGTCGTAGCGTTATTCAGAAATAATAAGACTTTCCTATTTTGCTTTTCATTTTTCGCCAAATTTTTTTAGTTACAACCTCAGTTGTCATCCAAGTGCTTTTATTAGACATCCATTTTGGCAATAGTTTGTTGATATGAGATTCCTTAAAACAACCAGGGCTTTTGTTTTCCCCAAATTATTAACAGATTTTCCTTGTCACCTTCTAATTAAATTTGCATCCATCGACTGTATAGAAAATTTTGCATAAAGATCTTGGTTTACGTGCTTACAAGATTCAACGTGTACAGAAATTGAAGTCACACGATCATCGTTCGCGCCATACTTTTAAGTAATGGATAGAAGAAAATACTGCTATTGATCCATAATTTCATTTGAAAATTTTGTTCAGTGATGAAGCACACTTTTGGTTAAATAGCTATGTCAGTAAACAGAATTCTCGCATTTGGACCGATAATAATCCCCAAGCCATTGTCGAAATACTATTACGTCTAGAAAAAGTCACCGTTTTTAGCGCTTTATGGACCGGTGGATTCATTGATTCGTATGTCTTTAAAAATGATGATGGTCAGAACGTTGCAGTCAACGGTGAGCGGTACAAAGACATGATTACTAACTTTTTCGTGCCTCAATTGCAAGGCATTACTGTTGCAGACATGTGGATATATTCGATATATGTCACACAGCGCCCGATACAATTACTTTACTGAGAGAAACATTTGACGAACAATTAATTTCACGAAATGGACCTGTTAACTGGCTACCTCGTTTTGATTTGACGGCATTAGATTATTTTCTCTGAGGATATATAAAGTCGCATGTCTACACCGATAAACCTGAAACAATGGAACACTTGCAAGCCAACATTCGAAGCGTTAATGCTGAAGTACAGTCTGATTTACAGCTAAGAGTGTGTGATAATTGTACGTCCAGATTAAGCCACGCATGCGCCAGCCGCGGCGACCACATGCCCAAAATTATTTTCAAGCATTAATGTCATAAAATTATATTTTAAACAAAGCTAATTTCGTAGATATTAAAAACACTTTTCAGTGTTTTATTTCAATTTAAAGTTCTCGGCCTTCGAAGAAAAACACCTTTCATATGGAAATCTCTCTGCTGTTTCCATTTTTCAATAATAACAGTTACATTGTTATGCTGCAATTTAATATCCGAGACTATTTTCTCGATTTTATTGTAGTATGTATGAAACATATCCAGAAAAATGCCTTATTCAAGTACATTTTCTAAGACTCGTAATGAGAACATTTTAACGAACACGCACAACACATTTTTTTAAATAACTCCCACCAAGAGATAATTAATTATCGCCAAGGAAGATGGTTCACAGTCATTCAAATTACGTTTTACATTGATGGGTGATTGATGATCACTTGCCGAACATGCTAATGTCATACACCTCGGCGAGTATTAATTTATAAGGTATCACTTCATACTAGCTAAAATGATCGTGTGTCATTTGAACACCTACGTGGTAATAAATAGTGGATTTAACATCGAGTTCGATGATCTAGCTTTGGTTAAGATATCTTTTAATTGTGACATCGAAGGTGTAATGCCACATGTTTATTAAAATCTATAAATTCAGATTTATAGCTGAGTTATTGCGATCATTTGCATACTCGCAATCACCCGACAATATAATGAAAGCTTCGTTATTATTAGACTAACAGCCACTAACGTAATATTTGCTTTTATTAGTTTTATAGTCGATATAACGATTATTATTACTTGAAATTTCGAAAGGGATTGCATTCTAATA
The DNA here is from genome assembly GCA_031893035.1 of Dermolepida albohirtum. NCBI lineage: Eukaryota > Metazoa > Arthropoda > Insecta > Coleoptera > Scarabaeidae > Dermolepida > Dermolepida albohirtum. Next base: position 44,860 of record JAVIWB010001678.1, read on the forward strand.
AAACAAATTTATTTAATTTAAGTAAGTGCTCGTTGTAATTAAGATTGAACAATAAATATTCCGGGTAACCAGAGATAGGAACCGATAGATATCGAATACGTGCAGGCATCAGGTTAATGGTGTAAAGATGTCTCACAAAAGTCGATTGTTAACTGCGATGGGTGAAAATGAATTTCTAAATCGTTTCCCTATATTAGTATTCTGCCATATGACATTATGAATTGCAAAAGACACATAAGAGCAAAAGTGTTGAATTCAAAATTTGAAGTAATATATTGTATTATAAATCTATTTAATTTTACTATTATGGTAACTGTGCCCGTGTTCCTCAACATGTAGTATGTAACGAAAAGTTTCGCCAGTTTTAGAGTAAATATATTATAAGATACCGAGCAGAAGACAATTACGATATAACTTACCTCGAGTGAAAGATACGATAACGGACCTTATAAAGACAAATATGGCTATCAGTTTGTGAAACAACAGATGTTAAGAGAAGCTTGTGTCGTGAATGTAATAATACGCACTTTAGAAAGCTGCAAGATTTCATTGTCTCTTCTTTTATAGAGTAAAATATTACATAAATAATTGAGACAATTGGGTCCCCATCTTTGCTTGAAATTTTAAAGCACTTTTCTCTGATATTGCAGTTAGGACAGGATACTGTACCATATATAACAAATGCAACCTGACTTGTGCGTGAAATCGGTTTATTCGGGATGGTAGTCAAATACAAACAAGTATATATATATCGACCGAGAGCATGAGTACGACGGCCGTTTCGTTTTTATTAAGACTTTTCAGGCACCTCAGTTCTCGTTCAACAGATATTGTCAACAAGGCCACGTAAGGTAATTCCTAGTCCTACCATAAGTATTGATACCAGTGTAAACGCACCTTTTTGCAGATGATAACTTGAAAGCACAAAAATTTTATGTTGGCAGTTCTGACATTTGATATATGCTTTACAAAAGTGCCGAACAATTTCACTATAGCGTGAGTCGTCATTATGGAATGGTCGGATAAAGAGAGCCGTATTGCGGTTATGGCACTTCATAAGTGTGGAATAGGAAGAGCCCGTATTTTTGATTTATTGAAACCGTTAAATATTACGCGTGTGTTTGTGTATCGTACTGTTAAGTTATTCATTGATACTGGAAATGTAATCGACCGTAAAAGATCTGGCAGGCCTCTCGTAGTTCGTACACCACAGGCTATCAATGTTGTGAGGTCCTGCATCAATCGACATCCTGTCCGCATACAGAAAATCATGGCTCGTGAAATGGGTATTGCTCCGAGAACCATGAGCCGTATCACTTAACAAGACCTAGGACTTAGAGCTTTCAAACGACAAACAGGACAGCGCCTTAACGTTGAATTAAAAAAGAATAGGAAGAAAAAATGCAGACACCTGATATCGTTGTACGGCAAAGAGCGTTACAAAAAAATTCTGTTTTCTGATGAAAAAATTTTTACCGTGGAAGAAACTTTTAACAAACAGAATGATAGGGTGTATGCACGGTCCTCCAAGGAAGCCAGTGAAGTGGTGCCAATGATTCAGCGAGGTCATTTTCCTGCTTCAGTGATGGTTTGGTGAGGAGTATCCTATGACGGTGTCACTTCCTTGCATTTTTGTGAAAAAAGTGTTAAAACAGCGGCCAAAAACTATCAACGAGACATTTTAGGCAATGTAGTGGAGCCTCTGAACTACACCATGTTCCAAAACCAACCTTGGATATTCCAACAAGATTCTGCGCCCGTTCACAAGGCCAAAACAACTCAGCAATGGCTTGAAAATCATGTACCTGAGTTTATTAGTACTGACTATTGGCCGTCAGCAAGCCCAGACCTAAATCCGCTCGACTACAAACTGTGGTCAATATTAGAGGGCATGGTCTGTAGAAGACCCCAACCTGGAATCATTGAAGCAAGCGTTAACAGAAGCAGTCGACAATTTTCCCATGGATATCGTCCGTACAGCGATTGATGAGTGTCTCTGCAGACTTCGGCGTTGTATTAAGGCAAATGGCGGCCATTTCGGGTAATTTGCATTGTATTTTGTAGCTTACTATTGCCAAAATAAACTATCAAAAAATAATTTAAATACAACTTGCAGTTTTCTTTTTGTACTTAAAATCCTTTATATCAGTATTTATGGCAGGACTAGGTATATATAACAAGTAAATACTTGGAAAGATTGATTCTCCATCTCTATTTGATATGTTTAACCACTTTTGTCTGACATTGCATTACTTAACATAACTAAAGTGCTGTTGGAAAATTTCGTATTTCGTTTACCCAAGCTGTAATGTTAGTTACAGATGGTTTCAAATCACCATCTGTAACTAACAAGTGCTTCACGTAACATGTTTGCCTTATACAATTTATCTGGTAGCAGAGTATATTAGAAAGAGCTATTCAAAAATAGATAAGTCAATAGCTTTAGCCAAGCAAGTCTTTATAAAGTTTCCAAGACGCATTCGCGAATTTAAAAATTCTTGATCGGACATTCCTCTACCATCACTGTTGTTATTAACGAGCCGGCGAACATGGCTTTAAGCAGTAATATTCTACGAGACACTGTTTCACATTGATAAATCTTGTATTTTGGAATTAAATTCCCAAGAAACTAAAGCAATTTCATTAAGCCAGCAATTGTTTACAGATAACGAAATCCAAACACAAATAGAACAAATTTTCGAAAATAGCTAGATTGTTTTAGAAGGCATATACCAATTAGGAAAGAACAAGCTACCTTTAAATGAAGTCATGAGATATTCCAGTACATCACCGGAAAGTTTTGTTAGAAAATCTTAGGATATTGTAGATACCCCGTACAACCGATAAATTATGTGCAGTTTCAAATAAGGATGTCGATTTTAAAACTATAGTGCATATAGAACAATGAAAACCAATAAAGTGCAAGTGCGAATTTTATTAGATGTAGGGCACTCATTTCACAAATATACAAACACATACCAACAGCATGAGCTGGTGAGTTCGTGTCTCAAAAAATTTCTCCATTATACATACGATATAAAAATAAAATAAGTATATTTCCAGCCCATCGTAGGCGTCTGCCTGAATCAACAATGTATATTGATGATACAATTACACCTAATTTTCAAGTCAAGGTACATGGACACTGTAAAAATGTGAAGGTACCTAATTACAGACATTATTTATTTTATTTATAATCGCATACAAACTTGAAGGTTAGTTGGAGTAATGCCAATAGCGCCCAATAAATCAATAGAAATTAATAATTAGGAAACCAAAGCAGAAAATTCACATAATAAAAAAATACAAAAAAGTCAGTTAAAGTTTATAGAAGATATCGCTAAAAAAGTACTTATTTGCGTTTTTAGACATACTATACACTGAACTATTGACTGCACATCGGATAAATAACAGTCACAGAATTTCGCGACTTAAATTGAACTCTTCAAAATAACATTTTCAATAAGTGCAGAAGGATAGTATTCAATAAAGATAAATTTCAGTGGAGACTGTCTTTAATTTAATTTGTCAAAAAGGGTAAATACGAATCCCTTATCATATGAATGTTCGTATTCCGTATAAGTATTTCATCAACTAAGCTGTCATTATCACAGTGTCATACCTGGATCTGCAGTAAAACTCCGTACAGAATAATTCCTCACTAACTTTAACCGCTAACCACCAAATACATCCTGATTTGTGTTATACAATTTAATATGTTTCCCTAGCCTTAAAAGTAACACTTATACTGAAGTACACCCCTGATTCCACTTATAGGCTCTTTTAATGGTCGTGTCATATAAGAACTTAAAGAAGCAAGAATATGTTATTGGATTATGGGTCTATATTTAATACATGGTTTGTATTTTCCACAATAAATATGCTTTCGCAACTGTCGAATTTACGGTAATTATTTATATTTTTGATTGGACACTTATTCATAAATAAGTCCTACTAATGTACATAGATATTATGTACCGCTGCAAGAAAATATTGTAGTAAAAATGATTTACATAGAAGTCGTCTTATTGAAATAGTTGTTCAAAATATCCAACCAGTTGCTATATATCAGGTTGTTACATATGAAATGTCCGATTTTGTAAGGAATAAAAAAAAGTCTAAATTTAAAAAAATATAAATATTTATTCTGCAAAATAGTCTCCATTTACATCAATAGTTTGTTGCCAACGGCCTGGAAGCTGAAAAATTCCCTTTGAAAAGAAATCTAGGTTTTGACGGTTCACATATTGCTCAAACACTGCTATTACAGACTCCCGGTCAGGGAAGTCCCTATTTTTTAAGTGATTGTCTAAACTTCGGAAAAAGTGAAAATCAGTTGGCGAAAGGTCAGGTGAATAAGGTGGGTGAGGGAGAACTTCGTAACCAAATTCCAAAAGTTTTCGTCTGTCGTGCAGCATGAGGTTTTGCATTATCATGAAGAAGTATGGGTCCATGTCTATTGACTAGCGAGGGCTGCAAGCGGCTCAATTTTCCATGCATAGTTTCCAGTTCGGCACAATAGTACGCTGCCGTGATGGTTTCACCAGGTTGCAAAAATGAATAGTGAATAATACCCTTACTGGTCCACCATACAGTCACCATAATCTTTCGCGGGTGAAGTGATGGTCGTGCATGCTGTCTTGGTGCTTCACCTCGATCTAACCATTGTCCTGGCCGTCTCCGATTATCATAAAGTATCCATTTTTCGTCACACGTTACCACTCGATGAAGAAACGGTTCAACTTTCTGTCGATTAGCCAAAGAGGTAGCCACCTCTAATCGACGGAGCTTAATGGCTTCAGTTAATTGGTGCGGCAACCAATCGATCGAGTTTCTTCACTTTGCCAATCGAAGAAAGGTGACGATTAATGGTGTCAATGGGCACTTGAAATGTTTCTGCAAGGCTACGCACTGTTGTCGACAGATTACTTTCAACTTCTACACGCAGCTCGTCGTCATTAACGGTGCTGCGCGCATATCCGCGAGGCTCATTTTCCAAATCAAAATTTCCCTCGCTGAATTTTTTAAACCATCGCCGTAATATGCGTTCATTATACGTGGTTTCACTGAACGTCTGATTAATTTCTCGCCTTGCTGCAGCTGCATTTAATCCTTTTTTAAATTGAAAGAGGTAAATTGCCCGAATATCTCCTGCCGACAGCATTTCCATAGGCGAGACAAGGACAGGTGTATTAATCTTTCCAAGAAATGGAACAGGTAAACACTTCAAAATAAATACCATTTTCTACAAATACAATAATAATTTTCACCAAAAACATGCACGTCTTCACACAGGTGCGATTCAGTTCAGACTGAAGGAAAAAACGGACATTACATTTGTAACAACCTGATACATAGTCTAGCTCTTCTTAGAATTGAAGAGATAGCTTTGCTAACAGTCTCAGGATCAATTCGAATAGTTTCTGCGGCATCCATAATTCTAGCAATAAGTTGTTATACATAATCCCATTTTTTAGCCATTCCCATCAAAAATAATCTAGGATATTTACGTCGGGTGACCTTAGCGGCCAAGAAACTGCAGAACCTCTTCCAATCCATGGGTTCGTATAATTTTGATTAAGAAACTCTGTTAGTTGTCTACCAAAGTGCGGAAATGCGCCATCATTATTCGTCGTCTTTCATGAAGATTTACGTCATCCAGTAATATTGTAAGGATATTTTACAGGAAACGCAAAAAATGAACTGCTATGAGACGTTTTTCGATTATAAACGGAGAAATAAAATGGTCCCCAATAATACGATACTAAACATTCACCAGAAATCTATCTTGAAAATGAAATTCGCTAATTTATCTTGGATTTTCAGGGGCCCGACAATGTGAATTTCTGGTGTTACTGATACTGTTTCTGATAAAGGAGACTTCATCACTAAAAAATTATTTCCAACAAAGCTCTAGTTTTTTCACTAATCAGCGACTAAATTCAAGTCTAGGTGCGTAGCCGCCATGTATTAAAGCTTGTATAGGTAAGATATGCTACTCGTACAAACCATATTTTCATGAGGCCTACGTTTGCAAGTAGAAAATTGGACGTCAACCATATTAAGTATTGCTTCTTTTGCACGGTACGTTTAGAAATAGCTGCAGGAAACTTACCTGTTTCTCTTAAATATAGATAGACATTGCTGAAAACAATTGCACAAGGCACTTTATGAGTAGAGAAACGCTGCCAATATGCCGTCGCCACCGTCCGTCCATTTCCATTACACAATCTAACATATAAAAAAAGTAAATATCGGGGTATTCTTCATTCGAAAACATTAACATACCTTAAACAGTATTTTAATGTAACACGAAAAATTATTCTAAGTTAACTTAATTGTTTACTTTCACAATGAATAATAACTGATGAATCACAGCCATCCAGACATTTTAATAAAAACCAAATCAACAGTGGTACGTAATACCTGTATTAGTGGTAATTTAAAACTTCAAATGCTTGTAAGTTAGTTACGATAGAGTTTTGGGCATATGTTCATTAGATATATTTAATTTGAAATTGCTTAAATAACATATCCTTAAGCTGTGGCACCCGGTATTTTGATGTGTGTTTACATTATCGATGGAATGAGTTTTATGTATACAATCGCAAGAAATTTTCAAGTCAAATTTTTTTAATACAATGTTTTCTACACCATCACATTTCCAATTTCTCTAAAATAGGAAATCAAATACATGCAGTGAGTTTAAATCTCGAAACTTCTAAATTACGAATAATTACTTGAAGGAGATGACACTATTGATAAAATCTTTATTACTAAGTTCTTCGTTAAGTTGAGGCTGTCTGTTAATTAACTAGCCGTATTGTAAAGAATATGTTTATGTCGAAAATACAATATATCAGTTATGTTAGTATACATCACTATCGGACCATACATGATGCTTGTATGTACTAAAAAAAAAACATTAATATACCAATGAAAACATGAAAGGAGTAGATTTTGAAATATTCAAATTGAGAATGCGAGATCTGAAATTATGGTAATATCCAGTGCCTATCATCTTAACGTCTACGAGGTACTAATTAAAAGTTCCTCTTGCTTCAAGATTTATTTTCCTCGTTTACATGCTAATAAAATGTGAAATTTATTACTCGTGATATTTACGTCCCTGAAAAATTTATTACAGATTTCATTACCGCATAAAAATAATTGGACTTCTACTTCTACAAAGTGTGCAATAGCTTTCCCACATGAACGGATAATAACTTTATTAAGAATTTATTTAATTTTGAGCTGTTGTACTAAATCGTGGTAAAATATTTATTACATAAATTTAAATACATTTATGGCATTTACATAAAGCAGGAAACCTTTATGTTTACTATTTCATAATAGTAATAAATACATTTATTAAGTAATTAATGTACGGTCCTAATAGTTCATCTAAGTTGTTCACTATTTAAAGTATTATTTAAAACAATAATAGTACACGTTAAAATTTGTTTATTTATTAAAACAGTAAACTGTAAAATTTTCATCTACATTTTTCTTCACTGTTTCTTTTAATTTCGAAAACCCTCTATAGTATATGTATGTATTTATTCCGTTCATGTATGTTTGCTTATTTTTATTATCACGTTTATTCCAACTACCATTTAATCATATCTTTGCATTAGCTTATTTTCGTACCCATTTGAATATTTCTTTGTAAACCATTTCGTGTAGTTAACATTTTAATCTTGAACTTTACGAGTTCCATTGTTAGAATCATGGAAAAGTCCACTTCCTGTAGCTTTGCTTTTTTTGTAATATCGCACTTATACCGATATTATCTAGCTACACTCTACACACTACTGACGGTATGGATACACGTGTTCTTCTAAGTCACCTTGTCTGGTCCGTATGGCGAATTAACACATGGTTTGTTCTAAAACGTTCTTCCCCCTGTTCAGGTCCTTGAGTAGCTTAAGCGGCATCATTCGATTATTAACAAGTAAGCGAGGTGGTTGTAGATGTGATACCTTCCTTTAAATTTGGAAAAATTTCCCCGTAGTTCATATCGAAGAAGTTAAGTAATATACTCTCGCAAGAGAATTAATTTAGCATAGAGTCGCTGGAATTATATAAACCACTCTTACTTAGCCATACTTAGCATGGCCTGAGGTGTGTTTTGTTACATCTTATTACATTTATTCTTACAGTTGTTATTCTCCTAGGGTTTACTTTCCGGTTTTTTTATTTACTTTTATCCCTCTTATATAATTGTATATCATTTTTTGAAGATATTGCTACTGGAGTGAACCTCGATCTGTATTCGAAGACACGAGAAACTAGCCCTGATCGATTGTGCTAGGAAGAGCAAATAAGGTCAGATTGACGAAGTTAGCATAGTGATTTAATTACCTACTTTTATTTATCTGCTCACCTTATATCAAGCTCAACTTCATAAACTATTGTCATTGGATCACTTAAATATCAGAGTAAATATCTAGTAGTTTTATACCAAGATTACGAAACAATGTAAAGAATGCTTACATGCTAAAGTAATGCAGTGTTGTTAATGTATTTATACTTATTCATTTAATTTTATATTGAAATAATTTAAACATTTATGTTGAGATTTTATTTTACTACTACTTATTCATACTTAATTTACGTGCTTCGTCGTTCAATATATATATATATATATATATATATATATATATATATATATATATATTGTATTACTATGCATTGTTGTGCTTGGTTGCGTTAATGAATTAAGAATCCACGTAGCTGTTATTACGTGGAACTTAAAAATTATTTGCTTAGATGAAAAACTGATTAATTTAATTCGCTTTACGTGCACTCTACAAGTTTCCAAAATTAACTTAGCTTCCAAATCTCGAAGAACGATAACATTAAAATAGAAGTGTGGATTGGTAATGTTTATTCTGATCATAAGGACGCTTGTTATTTGAATAGAAAGTGAATTGTTTTTTTTTTTGCTTTCTGTGAAACAAAGAAAACGAAGTACCAATCAGTGATTTAAGTTCTTATTTTTAGAGAAGAAAACACAAACGAAACTATTATTATTATGAGATTTTTTGGCTTCAATGTGGTGGTTTACTTTGCAGTAATGGGCGTGGCTTAGTGATTTCAAAGTTTATTCTTTGAATTAGTGAATTATCTTACTATATTGCATTTGATGACAGATGCGTGCATATGCGTGTGTGTAGGTGCTTTATTTATGGCCGGGTTGTTTAAGCTGTGCGGAACGAGGTCTGTGCTTGAGGTGGTAAAGGGCACGACTTTTCTGTCTTTTCCTGTCTGCAAACTACTACTTGTTCACAGTATTTAGTTTGAATATTTTGGCCATTGGATATGTAGACGTTTATGAGGCAGGTGATTTGTTTATTTTGGTTTTGGAAGGTAATATAAGGTTTATTATGAATTATTTTTTATCTGCGTGGATTTCTTTGTCCTAGTATAATTTGTAATATTTATTATTTAGAACCGTTTTTACTTGTAATATTGTGTTTCGTCTGTGATGAGGTTGTATGTAATCGCGAGTGTTTAATGAATTATTTTTATTACTATTAGTATTCTTATGCTTAATAATATTAGCATTAGTAGATTAAGGAAACGCTAAATCTTTTACAGGAAGCTTATAACCGTTTAGGCGGTGATGACCTAAAGAATATATTTAATAATTACAAAAACTTCTATCTCAGAAAAACAAAAGAAGAAAAAAGAAATAATTACGTCGATTATATATACAACTCGAATAATATACAAAAAAGTCTATGGAATGTAATCAAAAAAGAAACACGTACGACCAGGAGCCCTGAGCAGGTACCGAGCTAGAATGACAAGTAATTTTTCGGTACTATAGCAGAAGAATCTCTAAAAACCTCCAACAACTTGGGCATCCAATCAACGATTCCGGATAGAATCCGTAGGGTTAATAAGTCGTGTTTCTTAGCACCAGTAACACCTAATGAGATAAAAAGTATAATTCAAAGAATTAAACCAAAGGACGCCTTGGATATATACGGGATGAATACTAAAATGCTGAAACGATGTGCTGATTGCTTATCTAACTCTCTTTCGGATCTGGTGAACACATGCTTTCAACAAGCTTCTGTTCCAAAAAATATGAAGACGGCAAAAATAATACCTATATATAAGGCCGGAGACCTTACGGACCCTGGAAATTACAGACCCATTTCAGTTTTGCCTGTCCTATCAAAGCTTCTGGAGGCAGCACTTCTGTCGCGACTGGTGGCATTTCTGGAAAAAAATGGTGTTCTGGCCGAGAATCAATTTGGTTTTCGTGCTGGTAGATCGACGATAGATACCATGCTGGCCATATTAAATTTTATTTGGGATACTTTTGAAGATGAAGAAGTTGCCATGGTGTTGGCGTGTGACTGTGTGCAGAGTGACATGCTTTTGCGGAAGTTGGAATGTTATGGCATTCGTGGTCAGGTGTCGAGGTTGTCGCGTTCCTATTTTGAAGAGCGGGGGCAGGTTGTTCACTTTAATGGCGTAACGAGTGAACTAAAGAGCACCAGATATGGAGTGGCTCAAGGATCTCTTTTGGGTCCTCTTCTGTTTTGCCTGTACGTCAATGACCTTCCGCAACATGTCACGCAAATGGTTGTGCAATACACTGATGACACAACGTTTCTATGTAGAGGGAAGAGCGATCAGCAACTTGGAGAAGGGGCTCACGAAACGCTGTCGGAGGCCATGGCATAGTTTTCGGCAAACAAGCTGTTCCTGAATGAAGCCAAAACTGTCAAACTGGCATTCACTTCCAAAAGGAAAGAAACTCCCGCGAATGCAGGGTCAGTGAAAATATTGGGAATAAATTTAGATACCAGACTAACCTGGAAGGATGAAGTGGACGCCCTCTCGAAAAAATTCTCTTGTGCAATATATGCTGTACGGAGAATCAGAGCCATTACAAATAAGGAAACTGCAAAAACAGCTTATCACGCACTTTTTCACTCGCGGATGGCATACAGTGTCCAACTATGGGGCGATTCAGTGCATGCAAATGATATTTTTAATTTACAAAAGAAGGCATTACGAATAATAGAACAAGTTAATATAACGGCACATTGTAGACCTATATTCATAAAAAATAAAATAAAATAATGACGGTGGGCTCCACATACATATACAAGCAATTACTGCGCGCTAAACGAGAGCTACCAACCCAGAAAAGGAAAGGAGAGGGAAGAGCAATACAACTGAGATCCAGACAACAAGTACTTCTTCCCAACCATAGGCTACGTACTACTGCTGCCCAACACAAACATTTGGATATGTTTAACAGGTTGCCATTATCGTGGACTGAAAAACCCATTTTGAAATTCAGAAATGACATACAAACATTTCTTTTACAAAACGGATTCTACGCAGTAACGGAGTTCCAAGAGAAGATTAAATTAATCAAATATTAAACTGTATGTTCTGCTTTGTGCACACATATGTTTACACCACACTTACACACAGTACATATACACGTACATACACACACACAGACCATCATAGACAATGACGTTACCTCTTTATTTGTATTATAATAGATGGTAAAATAAAGCTTATTACTATTATTATTATAATTACCATTGCCAATAACGTTTATGTTCCATTAAGCTGTAGGGCGAACTTTGTAAGTGAAATTCATGTAATAATATTCAAATAATGGGACGTATGCATGAGGTAATAAAAGACAGTATAAATATTTGTCTATATACTATAAAGTATGATTAATTACGATATTTATCAGAAATAGCATTAACTAAACATAACTTTAAAATATGATCCGATATCAACGGGAAAGAAGCGCTACTTGAAATGGACTAGTTATGATTAATCGACCCTTTACATTGCAGTAAAATACAGCACAAACAACCGATGAAGCTCTAAGTAGAAAATTACACATTTCACGGCACTTAGCATCCGCCAGAGAACACACGATCATTGACGTGGGGACATCGGATAATAACGGGCAGAAATCCAGATATGATTTGCGCAGCAAACACACATGTTGAATGTATAATTTAGCACCGTGTGAGACTTACTATGCCCGACTGCTTGTCAGTTTAGCTTATTATCGGCAGCTCAGACTACAAGAGTCCGCTGTCGATCCCCTGATTGATGATGCATACATATATTCACAACGGGCTCGTTATTGCTTTACTCATTAGTGAAATGCTCTCACATTTTCCACATTAGGTGATCGTATTTATCATAAATCGATTGAAAAGAGTTTACCTTTTAAAATACAACTTCAAAGTAATATTTCAAAGGTTATCGGCTTGTTTATATGTTAAACTTGATTGGTGAACGCAAAAATGCTTTGTATATGTACATTATTTGTCACGCCATATATAAGGTTATAATAAGCCTTTATTCGTTTTTGTGGAAAAAATTTAAAAAGGGTAGTTTACTGGTGAGGTTAGATTGACAAATATGTACGATTTTTGTCAAAAAAGCCTCTAAGTGTAGTTTACATTTGGTAAAAAACTAAAAATACCAATGTTTCAAAAACGACTTTGCTTGAATTTTAAAAATAAGTACGTTCTAGAGAATGAAGAATAATGATGAATACCTATACAATGCACGACTTAGACCAGTTACAACTCGTTTAGTCGACTACTTTTGCTGTCATAATTACTAATGTGTGGGGCGCCGCATTATTACGATAACAGAGACTTATTTCTTCACTAAATGGGACTTCTTCTCTCTCTAGTTTAGTGTCGAATCGGTCCTACATATCGGCATAGTACTGTGTCTTGATTGTACTTTCCTTCTACAAATAATCAATCAAGATTATGTCTTGCAAATCCCAAAATATCGTTCACATACGGAATCGTCTTCGTCTTCTTTAGTGAACGTTCGCCGGGAAAAATCCATTGTGCCGACTGATCTTTGGTTTTTGGCGTGTTGTGTTGTATCGATGTCTCATCTGCAGTCACAGAACACTGCAGAAACTAACTCGTATTTCGCTCAAAAATTATCCAAACATTGCTTTGAAGTTGTTACTCGATTCTACTTTCGATCAACCGTCAACAGACGTGTCACCCACCTCATCAATAGCTTTCCCATACTTAATTTTTCGTGGATGTTTTACACACGCTCAATTGAGATCTTGACCACCTGGCCGCTCCTCATCGAAGATGGAAGATAATTTCTCATTAATTTCTGCACACGTTTTCCTATCCAAAACAAGAATAGAATGTCAAGCTCATCCCACAGAAACTCACTAGAGATCTGGACCCTACGATAGCCACGTGCAACTTCGCTTGACTTTGCTCATTCTGACACTATTTGCATATTTAGGCTGTATGCTTCGAATCGATATCCTACATAAAAATAAAATTTCTACCGACTTGTCTTCTTGTCTTTTTGTCTATGTCTTCGATTCTGTGTAACGTCCTTGTTCCCAAGTAAGAAAATCGTAGATCGTAACTGAACTGCCATCATGTTTTATTACTGGTATGACGCATTCTGGAAGCATTTTCCCATTAGCGGAACGTTCGACAACTACTCTGAGCACCTGATTTTTCAGCCCATAAAACATTTGGCCGCTGTTCTGCCGCCCAATCCCGGTTCTCGGTCTCGCTATATTTTTATTCGTAGACTGTTGGAAATATACGTTAACCCATCCAAATTTTCAAATTTGGAAAAAGAAAAACTCTGAGGAAGCCAAATTTGGCGAAAAAGCTAAATGAAGAATCTTTTCGAAATCTTCGTGAATTTTTGCCATTATCCCCCAGAAAAAGTACTGATTTCTTTTTTTAGCACACTTTTCAAATCCTGCAAATTAGGGATAAATAAATAAATAAATAAAAGGAAACAGAAAATCTACTGTTGCTAGATAAATCTGGCATCACATTTCTCTTTCCTTTTTGTTTGGTTCTTTTAATTGATCTAGTGCATTCACAAAAATTACATTCCTGTTAACATAATGGACAAGTGAAAATTACTTTTCAAAAAAAACTTTGTTGAAATACAAATATACATATATATATATATATATATATATATACCGGGTAAGATTTAAAAATTCTTATAATTATATAGTTACATAGGTACAATAACGATAATAAACTCACGAAAAATGTAATTAAGTTAATGAGATTATTAATTCAACTAAAAACAACACAAAGTATAAACGATAGCTAGACAGTACTTAATGAGGTAACCTAATAAAACAGGACTTACACATTTACTAGTCATCGATACATAATCCTCGAAACAACAACACTAATAGTAGTGGAAAAGAACATCCAGGGGAAGGTAACGTCAATTAAAAAATAAATTCTAGATCAATAAATTAATAACGTATAACTTACAGATATGAGAAAGGATGATATGTTTATAATGTGCATGATTAGTACAAGCATTTATTGGAAAGCTACAGATAATAATCCAGTTACGAGAGCAAATAGACCTACGAAACATAATGAGGATATAAAGAAAGCTTTTAATATACAAGGTATCAGTAAATAAATGTTATATTCTATTCATAGTAAGAAGTTAATTCTATATACAAATGGATAATATTACAGAGGAGAAAAAAAAACCTAATTAGTAGGAGGTCACACGATTAAGACTCACTGGTCTTAATCGTGTTAGGATAATACAAGTAACAAAGATGTTTTACCCAAACACGACTACGTGGAAAATATTGTACAGAGCTATGATTAACAAAAGATTGAAATTATTAAATACAAAGAAACATATTTTACACCAGATAAATAATATTATACAGAGTACTCACTAGAGTAATGTTAATCGGTATCCGTTTGACAAATAAATACGTAACACTTTATTGATGCAGCTGTAATCATTTTGCCTTCTTGAAGAAAATCAATGAAAGTAATGCCACTACAGTCCAAAGACAGAAGCCGTAACTTCTCCGTCCAAGTGGTAAGATCATTGTCTTCTTGAGAGCACTTGTGCCTCAGTCCATTCTATCGATCGTTGCTTTATTTCAAATCTATACTGCGAACTTTTATTCGGAGCCAAAATGTCCTTCGGATCATGTCTTAACTTCGCTAAATGGAGAGTTGAAATACACATGATGTTTTTCATATTCAATTCATTATATAAAGTCAAAACCATTGATACACATAAAATGTGTAAATTTGTGCTACTTATAACTTTATTCAAGTCATCTAGTCTCACATCATGTATTTTTTGTCATTTTTGGAGAGCACACGTTGTTTGTTCATCCAGTGCGTTGTTTATCAAATACATTGCTCCGACCACGTTTCAGATGTCCGTCGTTCTATGGTTGCAATCGATAGAGTTTGGTCCTCATGAGCAGACTACAACAGAGCTTCGATATTAACCGTTGTTTTTCTTTCAAAATAAAAATTTCTGATTGGGACTCCACTTTTTCGAAGTTTTAAAATGAGCCATAAAACAGTAAACTTCTATTCAAATAACAGCCGTCTTTACCATCGAAATTAACGTAAATTTTCAATAGTTATATTTTGAAAAATTGTCAAAATTTATTATTGGTGCTGCCCTCTTTCATCCGGACTCACTTATTACTGATCTATCATCGTTTTTACTGTTTTTACTTTACTTTTATTTTGTAAATTGTTTTAAAATGAAACGAAACCTTTTATCTTTTAGTAATCTTTATAAAACGAATTTAAGTTATTTTTCAGAACTTTTTATTTAGAAGAAGTATGTCGACTACGTTTAATAAAATTTGTTGATGCATACATACACACATTCAACCCAGAACGTAAATTCATGACAAGCGCGAATATCTAAAGAAATACGTCAGGTGTATAATACGACATCACATGGACCATATGACCACGTCTATTCATATAACACTTTCGGCCCGAAAGGGATGTTCAATAGAGATCATTAGTTGCAGGCATTTCCGTGTCTATGTTATCAGTGAATAAAGGTCAGATTGCAAGTGCGAGGGTTAACTGCGGCAAATTGAACCATAGGGTTGCAAGTGCAGGGTCAAAATGTCTTTCTTTTCGCGGCCTTTTATAACCGATACGGGCCCCAACATATTACGTCGTTCTGGTCCCACGTCGGTGGTAATCTATCCTTATATAGATGTCGCTTAGAGATCTTTTTACGTTATCGTCGATGTTGATACGGAAAAGAAGTGGAAAACTGGGGAGAAAACTTGAATACATATAGGAAAGTCACATCAGGAGCCAACCTGCCGACATGATACTTCAATATATTGTTTGTGTGTAAGCAAAATATAGGGAAATATTATAAGCCAGGATGTAATATATCAAGTCAGACGTCCGAGATATTATGGAGGGGAAAGTGTTGCTACTTCACTTTTTATTAAATTTCTGCGTCGGATCTTATTTTACTTTTATGATATTTTATTTATGGTTCCCAGATTTGTGTAATAGTGTGTTTTACGACGTATCATACTACAGCCGCTAAAAGTTAAAGTTTTTAATTAAGAACAAGATGTATTTATTCTTAGTTTGTAATTTATGTCAGCTATTTGCCTGATCGTAACTTCCATAATCCAGATTTGAGCAATTTAATTCCAAGTAGGAGGAGACTCAATTGATTTTCATGAGTCCAGCTTATCAAGTATGCTATACAAAAGGAACTTGCAGAAATGCATTGAAACTAAGATATTTGCAATCACTAAATTTAAATTAATTGTCTTGCAAATAGTATTAGATCTTTAACTACATCTGCAAATAGAATATTTTTTGTATAAAACTGATCAAAGCAGCATTTATAATAGCTGCCTAATTGAAGCTGTAGTACAAAAACACCTCTACATAATAAAATAAAGAACAAGATATACGCATACAACTTTTAATTCAATTTGTGAACGCACCCTTTCACTAAACATCGAACTGTCACTGTCAATTTATTCAGTAAACTTATCATTTTCATCGTGGTAAAGTACACGAACGAACAACGTCTGCAAATTATAAAAATTTACTACAGAAATTCGGAGTCGGTGACCGCTACTTTAAGAGCGTTAACTCCGATTTTCGGTCGTAATTCACGCCCTAGTAGACAGGCAGTAAGAAGTTTAGTGCAAAAATTTGAGTCTACATATTTGTTGTGTGATGTTGCCGTGCCAGTGAGACAACGGGTTGGTCGAAGTGTCGAAAATATCGCTGCCGTTAAAACGTCCGTAGCAAATGATCCAAATCAGTCAATTCCACGGCGTTCTCAAGAGTTGGGCATCGCCCAGACCACTATACGGCGAATTTTGCGTAAGGATCTTGGTTTACACCCCAAGATCAAGCTGACTCATGAATTGAAGCTGATGGATCATTTGAAGCGACGTACGTTCTCCGATTGGGCTCTGGAAAAATGCGCCAAGATGATCAATTTAATCGTAAAATCATTTTCAGTGACCAAGCTCATTTTTGGCTCAATGGGTTCGTCAATAAGCAAAATATGCGTTATTGGTCGGGTGAAAATCCACATGTGCTTCATGAAACACCACTTCATCCACAAAAACTAACTGTTTGGTGTTATCTCAAGAAATGGACCAGTCGATTCGCCGCCTCGTTCGTGCGATTTAACGCCCCTAGACTTTTTTCTTTAGGGCTACGTCAAGTCATTGGTCTATGCCAACAAGCCGACAACGTTGGAAGAGCTCAGAGCCAAAATTGAACGCGAAATAAAAGCCGTTTCGGCCGAATTGTGTGGCCGAGTCATCGAAAATTGGGTCCGACGAATCGACCGCTGCAAACGTGCCCGCGGTGGCCATATGAACGAAGTCGAGTTCAATTCATAAATATTTTGATTGTACTTCAACCCGATAATAAAGTTTTTGAAATATCTCAAATGGTCTGCATTTTATTTTGACAAAAAGTTGTCAAGTCCTTATTGGAAAACCCTTTACAAACATCAGACTAATAAAGGTTAGGGCAAAGCTTTTACTAGAAAAGTAAGGCAATTATAGGAGATTCATTAAAATAGTGAATAGAAGCTAAGATATTCTAATCTTTTTTAGAAAATGAATGTAAGTATTAATTATGAAACTGAAAAATGTTGAAAAGACAAAATAACATAAAATTAATCACCTAAATTTCTACTTGTTGCCCAACGTTTATAAAGTATTTGAAGTCACAGGAGTACACTCCTCTATAACTTCTTTCCTATAATAAACAAGTGTTCAATTTGCAATAACACAAATAGGCATCCATAGAAATCTAATACTAGTGTATGAAGTAGTAGAAAAATTATGAAAAAAATGCATTATTCTAACTATAATGAATTGATATGGATTTTATAGCAATTGGACTAAAATCGAAAGGAAACGTATTGCATATTAAGTTCTGCAATATTCTAGCCATTATCCATTGTAAAAAGGTTTTCCAAATATTGTCTAGGCCACAAGGTCTTCACTGTTGTTTGTAGTCTTTTATTCCTAGTGACACATATATGAGAAACAGAAGATATTTTTCCTTAAAAACAAATTCTTCGTGATTTTCCATTTGCTACTTTATTAACTGTTTAATAAACATTTTCCGACAGCTTCTAACGACTGACTTTGACTTCTTCTCCTCGATGTATATATATATAAGAAGATATACTTTCTCAGGTTCTACACCGTTGTGTCCTGAGAATGATTGTTCTCTGGATATTTAAACGAGATCCCTTTCATCATCTTCTAGAGTTAGTCTATCACTTACTGACGCTGAAGATGGTCTGACGTCTGTCTAGTGATGCGCCTACTTATACGTTGCTGCCTTGGTGGGGTCTTATTAACCTCGTATGCGATCGAGCAAGTAGGCTCACCACTAGGCAGACGTCGACAAGTGGGTTCTCATTGGAATGTCAAGAGAACAATCTTTCTCAGGACACAACTCACATACAGCTTACAACCAGAGAAAGTACATCTTCATCATACGTCTGCGAAAACATCAAGCGTAACATACATATATACATCCTTTCTGTTCATGAACTGGATCTCTGGGCTCAAATTCAAAGCGGGTACGAAAAACACATAATGCACTGCCATCTAAAAAAAGACTTCGATAGCAAAATTGCGCTAGTGGTCAATGTTTTGTAATGAGAGGCACAAGACAGAAACTTCCGCGACGAAGCATTCGTCGCATCCATCTCTACTTTTCTACCAACATCCTCTTCCTGCGCAATGCGCTATCAAAGACACGAAGAATAAATAAAACACGTAATTTTACGTCCACTCCTTTGTTAAAATTTCAAATGAGATTTCGACATAATTGAGGATCTATCACACCAATGACACGAATAACTTCATCTTTCAAAGCAGGAATTGATTGTGGATTGTTTTTATAAACCTGACTTTACACATAACCCTAAAGAAAATAGTCTAACGGTGTCAAATCGCATGATCTTGGTGGCCAATTAAAATCACCGTTTCTTGAGATTACACGTCCAGGAAATTTTTCTCTCAATAAAGCAATTGATTCGTGTGCAAAGTGAGGTGTAGCGCCATCCTGTTGAAACCACATATTCTCTAGATCAATATTCATTAATTCAGACCACAAAAATTCGGTCGGAAGTCATCCGATGATACCGATCACCATTGGCAATTACAGCTTCACCAGCAGCATTTTTAAAGAAGTAAGGTCCAATTACACCACCCGATCATAATGCACACCAAACAGTAACTCGTTTAGGATGCATAGGTTTCTCATGAATAATTCGCGGATTTTCCTCACCCCAGTTTGGTTTATTAACATAGCCACCAAGTTGCCAATTTGAAAATGTGCCTCATCGAAAACATTATTTTTTGATAAAAATCATCTGGTTGTTCATTGATAAAATTGACAAATGAACGACGTTTTAAATGATCTAAAGGCTTTCATTCAGGTGTTATTTAAACCTTATATGCCTTCAGAGCTAAATCCTTGTGTAAAATACGCCATGTTGTTAATCCACTTTCACGAACGGTTATCATCCGACGATATCGATCACCATTGACATTTACAGCTTCACCAGCAGCATTTTCAAAGAAGTAAAGTCAAATTGCACCACCTGACTATAATGCACACCAAACAGTAACTCGTTTAGGATGCATAGGTTTCTCATGAATAATTCGTGGATTTGCCTCACCTCAGATACGGCGATTTTGTTTATTAACCAAGTTCAAAATGTGCCTCATCGGAAAACATTATTTTTTGAGCAAAATCAGCTGGTTGTTCATTGATGAAATCGACAAATGAACGACGTTTTAAATGATCTAATGATTTCAGTTCCTGTGTTATTTGAACCTTATATGCCTTCAGAGCTAAATCCTTGTGTAAAATACGCCATGTTGTTGATCCGCTAAGTCCAAGTTGTTGTCAACGTGGTCTAATGGACATTTCAGTATCTTCAGCAACATTTTCACGAACCAAACCAATATTTTCTTGTCAACGACCACTACGACTGTATTTTTCACTTTTTTGATCTTCCACGGAATCGGTTTGTTGAAATTTTGTAATAATTCGACCAATAAAGCTTTCGAATGGGCGATTAAGTGAACCATGAAATTCACGTAATTTTCTAAAGACTCTTTTCACAGAACGCTGATTTTCGTAAAATAATTCAAAAATTTGAACACGTTGTTATACCTTGTGCGAAGCCATTTTTATAAATGTCATACATCACACTTTTTAAATGCCCACATACCCAGACAAATTCGGTGCGCCATCTATATTTTATTTATTCTTAAAAAAACCGCGCAATTTGAAGCACCCTTTATTTGACAACATATATACTTAATCATGTTGGAAACTCGGTATTCTGAATTTTTATAAACTTAATGAAATATAAGCCCAATAAAAGGTAACTGATATCAAAGAAAATTAAAAACTTGTAAGAATAGGTAATTGCCACGGGTAGACTGGAATACTTTTTGTTAGGTAATATAATATTTTATTGCAGCGATCCTTTTTCTAAAATAAATGTAGTGTAAAAGTAAAAAAAATCTTATTCTGAAAAAAATTATTATCACCAAATAAATCTAGGACTTTAAATAATTTACTTTAATAATTTTACATATGTATAAAATATGAATTCCCAATGTAAGTACCTTTCTCACTCTATATATGTATATACCTAACATGTGTTCATATATTTAAAAACATTTTGCCACCAGCATCATTGATAAATATGCATATAGAATTTCAACGATGTCCAGTGCAACTAGAGTGTCAGACATTTTTACGCTTAACAAAGAGATGGGTTTTTATGTCGCGTACATTGTTGATGACATATACATACATACATGACGTACTTTATTCGCACGTTTTTTTCAACCTTTTTATTGCAGTTGCTTTCCTGCATTAGTGCTGAATTTCTAAATGCGCGAAATTACTGACTCCTCATTTTGGCGCCTATACAGATCATAATTTGAATAGTATTCTGAATATAAAGCTAGATTGCAATCATATATAGTTCTCGAATGTATTCAATGTAATTGTTGCAGTATACTGTTCCATATGAAGGTTATTTTTATCATAGTTATGAATAATGTACAATTTCCTGGCGATAAAAACGTTCAAAAAGAAGGGTTACTTATACAAAATGAAGAATATAATTGATCAATTTTGGATATGCAGTCTGTTAATTAATAATAATTAAATAAACTATTTTGTTTAATCTTCCTAAAGTATTGCAATTATTAATTGCTTCCTCAGGAAATGCTAAAATGTTTATTATGAATTGTATAATAGATTAATTTACTAATCAACAAACACTTAAAACACTGGAGTCATATTTTAAATCAATCTTAAAACTTATTTTAAGACAAACTATACTAAACTATTTGGCTAAAATGTAAAAATTATTAAAATAGACAAAGTGGCAAGCAGTGTTACAAATATGCCAGAAAGCACAAGTACAATTCATTATTTAAAAATCCAAGCATTAGTCAAAAACCGCCAAGTAGAACAGTCTAGCCGTTAAGATTAAGTATGTTACAATAAATTATACTGAGTCCATTGGCATCTGGCTTGTACCTATATGGACTATTTCTAAAAATGTTCTTTTTTTCTAATTATTTTCAATGTCCAAGATCGTAATATCGTCAAAACTAATTTCGTGGCAAAATTAAGTCAGCGAAATAACTGGACGAGATCTTTTTCCAATACGGTTGTCACTAACCTAACAAGTGAAGTTGGCTCTTTATACCAATTTAAAATAATTGAATTATTTTTGTCACGAATTACTGGAACGTTCAGGAAGGGTACAATATTTCCTTCATCGCGGTGAATTGCAAATGAATATTTGCAAAATTAAATCTATTTTATCATCTGGCATAGAGCAAACAATGTCATCAATATACTTCTACAGAAAAGGTAATGGAAATGCTAATTTTAGGTCACATTTTTAAACAAATGATCTGTTATACGAACTAAAATGTTGATAGTTGTCCTATGTATGTTCCAAAAATTGATCTACAAAATTTACCGTTAAACGAAAAATATGTGTTATTATAAATTAATATGAACAGCAGTTACTTTTTAACATGTCGGTGCGAGGTTTGATTACAAGACATTTTCTTGTTATAACGTCTGTTACTGATCCCAATGGTACGTACATAAGCCGTGACATTACATCTAATGAAATCGAAACGTAATTATCTTTAAGGGAGAGACACTGCATCTGACTAGTCTAAAATTTACCCTATGCATTCTCTACTTCAAACGAGACGATTCAAATGTTGATACTTTGAAAGACTATATTATAGATGTTTATGGAATTCAAAGCACTGATGGTTGGTCGAACTGGTATACCCGGTTTGTTAATTTTTGAAAGTTAGTATAATTTGTGGGTAACATAAAACATGTTCTTGCTATGTTATTAGAAATTTGTCCAATAAGTATATTTTTTGATCATTGTATGACTTCCTTATCTTTTTCAGGGGGTATTTTTGTAAGTGTTTGTCAGTTATCTTTTAACAAATCCCATTTTTCATCTATATCTAGCGATCAAATAAAAGAGCTTTTTATTATTAATTGACAGACCGCATGGAAAAGAAAAACGAATTTTTTAAATACACAATAATTTTTATTTTTCAATGTATTCTCCTAAAAGAGCAATACATTTATTCCAACGCTGCTCAAATGCCTTTATGCCACCTCTAAAATGCGATTCCGGAAGGCTTGCAAGATACTCATTTACGAAGATGATAAGTTCGTCGTCAGACGAAAATTTCTTTCCACCTACTGCCGTTTTAAATTTTGGAAAAAGGTGGAAGTCGGAAGGAGCTAGATCCGGCAAATAAGGCACATGCGGTACTAATTGGAAATGCAACTCTGCGAGGGAGCGTTGTCTTGGTGAAACAGAATCTTTTTCTTTGCATTCCTGGTCGTTTAGCACGAATCTCAACATTTAATTTCCGTAGAAGTTCTGCATAATATTGTTCGTTTATTGTGGCAACCTTCTGAAGGTAATCAATGAGCAAAATGCCTTTTGAATACCAAAAAATTGATGCCATCGAACTTGTTTGCCGATAAAGTAGTTTTCGCTTTCTTTGGCGATGGAGAACCACGTTCTAACCATTGTTTCGACTGTCGTTTAGTTTCGAGTGTACTGTAGTGTATCCAAGTTTCATCGCAAGTAACAAATCGCCTACAAAAATCAACCGGATTCCGCTTATGAGGGTCCAAACACTCATTGGAAATGCGCAAGCGAGTGAACTTTTGATCGGTCGTAAGCAATCGCGGCACCCATCTTGTCGAAAGCTTGGGAAGGCCCAATTCTTTCGTTAAAATGTGGTGTACGCGTTCTGTTGAAATGTTTACCATGTCTGCTATCTCTCTCTTATGGATTTTTATAATCGTTTCCTTAGAAGTCACGATTTTGCGTGCTCCAGAATGCGCTTCATCAACACAGCTTGTTCTGCCACGCTTAAATTCATTTACCCATCTTCTTATTGTGGCGGATGATGGAGCAGATTCACCTAATGTTTCCCGTAACTCATCTTTTATTTCGGTAGCTTTCATACCCTTAATTACGAAGTATTTAATCACCGCACGATACTCTGCTTTTCCCATTTTAACAAAACGACGTGTTGCTTCTTTTTCAATCAGCTGTCAAAAATAAACTAATCAACCGATTTATCTAAATATCGGAATGTAAACATATAAATAGGCAACCTAAATTACAGTGCATTTGTTTTACCAATTAGAGCGCCACCTATGTGTCATTCTCACTACTTGTCAAACTATTCTCGTATATATATATATATATATATACGTATACAGTAACAAATTAATTTGTCTTACTTTTGGAGGAATACTACATAAATATGTCGTAATCTTTTCTACAATTACTGATGAGAAAATTTGTTACATTTGTAGCAAAATTAATATCATTACTAAACACTAAAGTTAACCTAATTTGCTTTTTGGAAATATTAAAACGAATTCACTTAAAACATAGATTAGCGCCATCTATATATTACAAATAGAAACTGCCTAAATTTCAAAGAAATAGTTAAGATTAAATATTTTTTGTATAATATTTAAAACTATGTAAACCAAAATAAACAATTCTTTTAATATATGAAAAATAATGTATCTTTAATTATTCAACAATTATGTAAAGTTAGTAATAAGCATTTGAAAAATATAACCAAGCAGATATTTGGAGGTAACAAAAGGAGGTTAGTATCAATTTCTTAATAAAGAAAAAACAGATTATCAACATTTAGAAAATATAATTAATATATTCACCCTCGTAGTATTAAGAAGGGAGAACATTACGTGTTTTCACCTCCTCTGTAATTATTCCAAACTTTTTGCCGATGCTTCTGCCGTCTTCCTCTTTTCTATTTCCCAGGGGTTTTGGATTTCAAAATCCTCCTGCAAATATCTCCACTTTATAAATTATTTTTATTTTCAAATTCTTTTATAAATTTCATTACGACTTGCTTATTTCTAAATCTGCCACATTTTGTTATTCCTTGTTATTCCTTCTAAAAAAAATCATAACAGTCGATGGCTTTTTCCTATTTTGGGTTTTATCCGTAATTCGTATCTACATGCAAGAGTAGGATGATGGATCACTAAAATCTTATTCTAATCTACCTTTTTATTTGCTATTTTTCATGCGAACTTTGCTCATTGTATAGTAAACTTTAATTTAAAGTAAAATCTTCTAATCAGGTTTACATTTGTTCCCTTTCAGAACTTTTGACTTATTCGTTTTCAACCTAAAATTTTAAAAAATTAAAAAAAAATAACTGCTTACGTGTTCTATTATTGCTAATTGTCGAAAGTACAAATACAAAAATCAAATTTATCGTCAAAATAAAACGACCAACATACTACAGAAGAAAAGAATACATTGTAAAGAAGTATAATCTCCATATTCCTCCACATTTTCTTAATTCACTCATTGCTTATGGTAATAATGGTTCCATGTACTTGTTTTCTTATTCTATTTGATTCAGCAAAAAGACTATGCTATTCAAATGAATTACTTGGTTGTTGCATGAAAAAGTTCAATATTGTTTCAGCTTTTAAACAAACTTATAGGAAATTGAAATTCTTAAAACGAGGTAATAGTATTTTGAATCACTGAAGGTTGATATATAACCACTTTCCACATTAATTTTCGTGTTCTGTATACGTATTTCGACAACAAGTTGTCATCATCAGCAGATAATTAAACTGAATCGCACCTGGAAAACTACAGTACGAAAACAAATTCCACACACGATTTGTACCGTTGAACGCGAAAAGGCACACTTGCTAAAGCCAAAACGCACAGTGTGCGTCTTGGCTTTCAACTGTACAGATGTGTGCGGAATTTGTTTTCGTACGGGTATTTTTGCCGTAGTTTTCCAGATGCGACACTGTCTAATTATCTGCTGATGATGACAACTCAGTTGTCGAAATACGTATAAAGAACATTAAAATGAATGTGGAAAAGGGTTATATATCAACCTTCAGTGATTAAGTTAATCAACCACAGGCTCCATCAAAATTTCCGAGGTAATAGTAGTTGAATCATGAATTGTTTGTAATTATTACCTGAATTTGTACATTCTTTGTCTCCTTTTTAATTCTGGATTTAATTAGACATATTTTGAAAGCAATAACTGTAAGGATCAACGTCGATACCACTCAAGATTTTTTGTATTTACAAATATATGTGCCTGTAATAAGATAAAAATATAACTTACATTAAAATAACATTTATTGCTTAAGTGTTAAATGAAGTAGAAATCTGGTTTAAAAACGTGAGAACAAAATATGACATCAATACATGTATTTATTAAAACTAAGTGCCTGTGATTTGGCAAAAATAAAATAACCTTGAAGAAAGCTATCATTATCTCAGGTAGCGCAACAGTATTCGGGAACCAAACCAAATCGAAAATTGTGGAAACTAAAATACTAAACTAAATATAATCACTGGTTTCTTAAAGGGATTAAAGGAGTTCATAATAATCATTATAAAATCTATTATAAATATCTTTATATAATGCCCGCAATTATAGGAAGTTTAAAACTTTAAACGTGCTCAGAACGAAAGAATGTAATCGCGAGTGATTTATAGGATGTAACTTAGACGTATAATAATTTGCAGTGTGATGGGAAAAGAATGATGTTTTAGCCAGTATTTTATGGTACAGATATCTCGTAATTATTTTCTGGTTTATTTAATGATTGTAGTTGCTTCTTGTTTAAAACAAAGTGTATATATAAAAGTTATGTGTATCTATACACTTGGAGTATTATAAAGCCTTCTGTTAAATAAATAATTTAATGTGTGAAATAAAAGATAGAATATAATTTATTATCTTCCTTTCATCATTACAAGTAGATATGTATGTATATTTATTATTTTCTGTAAAATGGTGCTCAGACAATTGCAAAAGAGCATAAATAAGGTTCCTATTGCAGTACTCAATTATAATGAATACCATACTTTAAATACAGATTATTGTACTCTATGGAAAAGATAAATGTACATCTCTCTTAAATACAGACAGCGTTAGTTTCAATATAACTATCGGGGTGTTTTTTTAAGATCTTGAGAACTTTAAAGGATAATACAAGAGAGAAATATTGTTGGAGTGAAATTTTTATATAATCTGGTAGATAATTTCATGGCATTTATTTTTTAAATATAATTTCCAGCATGTCCGCCGCGGCTACGAGTTACATAGTCCATTCGATCAGTCCAATTTTTGACTACTTTTTCCAATAAATCTGGCTGAATGGCGTCAACGGTGGTTTGAATATTGGCTTTCAATGCTGCAAGAGTTGCTGGTTTGTCGGCATAAACCAATTAACTTAATATAGTATAGACGAACGAGGGGGCCAGTGAACAGGACCACTTCTGGAAATAAAGTTTTCACCAAATTGAGTTTGCAATAAATCGATTGTTAAGCGCGCTGTATGGGAAGTTGTGCCGTCTTGTTGGAACCAAATGTTGTCGATGTTTAGCTGATTGACTTTTCATGACTCTATAGCGCTCGCCATTCATCGTAACGGCAGCTCCTTCCTCATTTCGAAAGAAATAAAGACCGCTGATGCCGCCAGCATGTATGCCGCACCAAACAGTCAATTTTAATGGATGGAATAGTGATTCGTTAAGGGCTTGAGGATTGTCTTCACTCCAGATATGGCAATTTTACTTATTGACTTAGCCATTTAACCAGAAATGAGTTTTTCATCACTATACACAATTCTTTGATAAAATGCTCATCTTCGGCCAGTTTCAAATGAGCCCAATCAGCAAAAATACGACGCAAACGATTGTCGTTTCTCTTCGATTCTTGGACGAGCTGTATTTTATAGGCACATAAGCCAAGACCCTTAAATAAAATTTTCCACGTAGTCCTTCAACCATGTGGAAAATTCGCGCTACAGCAGCAATATTCTCTTCGCTCCGCACATTTCTTTGTCTTGTTGATGGTTTAGAATCGAGAAGAGTAAAATTTGTGCGAAAACGATCAATAACTGCACGAATTGCTTGCTCACTAGGCCGATTATGTTGACCGTAAAATGGACGAAGTGCTGTATGAACTTCGCGAATGGATTTATTTTTCAAAGTAAATTTCCACAATTTGAAAGCGTTGTTCTGGCGTTAAACGATTCATGATGACTTGCCAAACCTTACTGAACTGAAATGTCAACACAATCTGACATTACCAGCTGTTAAACCATAGTTATCGATATCGATAGTTCTCATGCAGCTTAAAAAACACCCATTATATTTATTTTATTCGTAGTTTCGATCTGGTTAATCTTTTACCGAAGCCATAATCTTTACTGGCACTCGCTAAATTCTAAGAGAGAAAAGGGGTAGCATAATGCGCTTATAAAGGTAAAATTTATTCAGAATTGTTAAAACCCTCGAAAAATGTGTTTATTCTAATGTATTTACCGTTTTTAGTTTAGGTCAGTGGTGGTGTGCTAATTTTATAATTCATATATTTATAACGAACTTGTGCACAATTGGCAATACGAAAGATACTAAAAACAGTGAAGACGTTTGAATGGAAACTTTACTAGGGACGGGTTTGAGATCACGAAACGGAATTTCTAGAAAAGTAAAAGATTCACGCCGATCAGTGGTAAAAATTGCAACGCTTATCAAAGAAGCTTTCATCTCAACAACAAACGGTCAACAACATTGTTATCAGCGACGCAAAACCTCAGAAAAGCAGTATAGAAAAATTGTTAAGAGTGCTTTCCATAATAAACATATTTCCATCAGTTATTACAATTTCTACAGTCCCTTAATATAAAAGTATTAGAGCGGACGTTGCGAGCTCCATTATAAGTTGCTAGATTAAAATATCGCACATAGTTTATTTATAACTGCAAATACGTTTTAGTTCGTCCCTTGTAAAGTTTACTTCATTTAGTATTCAAGAGAACCTTTCCTGAAAGATGGAAAATTGGACGTATAGGACCTTTCTTTAAGAGTGGAAGCCCTAATGATGTAGTTAATTATAGGCCAGTCACCATACTATGTTTGCAAAAGTATTGAAACAGTATATTCATGCCCAAAATATTCAGCTATTCCAAGCGCTATTCCTCCTTACCATCACAGATTTGTTACGAAGCGTTCCACTGTACTCAATCTTTCATGTTATATTTGTACTCAATTTATGTCCAATATTTCGAATAGTGCAGTTGCAATAATTTACCAAAATCTCATTTCCAAATTAGGTATAGTTTCGTCTTATTAATTGCATCGGTTAAATACCAAAATAATGCCCATACTGACTCTCTTTTATGTTTGTGTAGCGTAAATTGTAGACGAAACAGCTTCAAAATCATAATGATCTTTGAATAAATTTAACAACAACTAAGTTGGAGTCAGCACCTTAATGAATTTCGTTTCGTATTGTTTATGGCATAATAAAAGTTTGTCTTAAAAAAAAATAGAAATACCTAGCAGAAGAAAACGCGATTTCCAGCAATATGCATTAACCTCAATTTACTATATTATTTCTAAATAGAAGTGTTTTATTTATAAAGAACAAGATTAATATGTGGAGGTATGTTTTAGGGGAATGTCATGAAACTGAATGTGTTCTTAGGTGCACGTTATTTGAAGCACGCGAATGTTAAAAATAGGGAATTGTTTATTCAGGAAACACAATTTTATTATCTTATTGGGAAGAAAAACGTATCGACCAGAATGCCATAAACTGTATACGTGCCGTGACAACTTATGCAAAAATAATAGGGAACACAAAATAAATATTTTTTCAGAACCTTTAGCTCTAATAGCATAGCTAAAGCGAATGCTATACATTCTTATTGACATACATTACATACCCGATTATATATTTTGATTAAGTACATGCATTATATAACAATATTTATTGTTTCTGTTCTTCAACACGTAAGTGGCAAACTCCCGATATGTGAGTAACTAGAAATAGTTTCTGATATTACTTTTCTAATAAAAATAATTTATGAAAAATGAATTTATTTAATTTATCACGTTTTATGATGTGATTAACTCTGCAATTGTTATCTACCATCATAACTACAAGCTTTTTAAAAAAATTTGAATACATATAGGATACTATACTGGAGAACAATTCAGAAAGTATTGGATTTATAATATACATCAGAATGAGACAGGTAAATTAAATTTGAAATGTTTAATAATAATTGTAACGACACAAATCTTCAGGTCCGACATCGAAATAAAATTAAAATATGATATATGCAGAACATGTTCCATATTTAAAGGGAAAATACAACAACGTAAAGAATATAGTATACAAGCAGATGCAACAGAAGAAATTCAATAGAAAGAAACGTACAAATTTCATGATACAAGACAAATTTCTTTCATTAATTATACATTAAATAACACATAAATTCAATCGAAATTTAAAAAACGCTTACAAAAGATTTTGAATATTCAGTTAAACGCTGAATATTAAACTAAAATAGTTGACACACATACAATCTCACTTCTGATTCGAACTAAAGAAATGGTCAGGCACAAAGCTAAATTCCCTCAATAAATTTAACAGTATAATAGCCACTAAGCATCATGCATATCATCAACATTCTGCAATAGAACGATTTACATTACGCAAATGAGAGAGAATAGCTTTCATTAATATAAAAATGCACATCATAAATAACTAAACAATCTGAGACCATTCTCTCTGACCATAAGAAGCAACACACTTCACAAAACAACCAGACATTTCGTTAACTTATAAAAATACTGAAAAGACATATACCGTGCTTTTATATTAAAATTCTACAAACACCGTATCATATTATATTCGAGTCTAGATACCGAATGCCGATCGGAATGTAAAGTCAGTCGAATCACAACAACAGATTACAGATTAAGTAGTATTCGTGGTACTTGGTGGATAGTACTATCAGTAGTCAGTTATAGTCGTGATTCAAATGACTGGAGCCCCACCACTTTGCATTTTGATCGGTTTTCGGCAGCTACACCCGAATGTAATGTGGTATAGTTTTCGTAGAGAGGTAAAATGAATGCACGGTATAACACCTATAATCTCCAGAGAAAACATATAGAGAAACGCAATAAATATTGTATATTCATTTAGCAAAAGAGAGATACACTAACTATGCATCAGAAATAGGTCAAATTACACAAATTATAGGTGTCTTCAAAAACAAATCAGTTGTAGCCGCAAAAGATTTCCTATATGTCAACGATTTAATACTAACATTTAGCAAGTGAATTCGAACTGAAAATATTGGAGAAAAAATTCTATATGAATTCGGAATGTAAGTTAGCAGTCCTCTTAATCTTTAGAGAAGGAGAAACGAAGTTGAAATAATAATAACAGTTCAAAGAATAAATAAAAATTTGGAATATTATGAAGCAATTTTAAATAGAAAGCATAATATTGTGGTAGAAGTGGATAATAGAATTATAGCAACAAGACTATTTTAATGCTCTGAAATTAATATTATTAAACAAGAGAGAGTTATTCAAATAGATCAAAACGAAGGCTTATGAGACAGTATTTGTACCAACTCTGGTTTATGGAAGCCGACTTTAACAGACAGAGTCAAATCTAAAATAACTGCGATGAAGATGAAAATACCGATAAAAATATAGGGAATTACTAAACTTGACAGAATTAGAACCATTAAAGGAAGTTTGAATGCTGTTCCTCTACTGAGTATAAGTAGGGAAAGACAATTAAGTTGATTGGTTCACCTTGTCAGAATAAAGGACGATAATCTCGTGACAGTGATTTGGGAAGAGAAATGGAATGGAATGAGAAAATGGGGAAAACTTGCTAAGCATGGAACCAAGAGATTGCACAAATACCAACAACAAAGAACGCAACTGGAACAGCTCAACAGAAGGCAAAGAAGAATAAACGTGTATAAAGCATTATGAAGAGCAAAACTGTTCTCGATACCAAACGGTGCTGATGGTTCAGAATAAGTAAGTAAGTAAGTCGAACCCTCAGCACAGTTCGCTGGCGAATATCATTTTTATCTTCAATATGTTCACTAGAATGTTAAGGATTATGTACAATATTTAATATAACTTGTTTTCAATTTTGTTTTTCACTTTATTGTGTTTTATAATTGTTGGAATATTTGTCATTCAAAAATTCACAACCTCGTTTTGGGCCCAGTCATCGTCATTCCAATTTCTATGCTGCTCAGTCCATATCCTTCGCGACCTTTTATGAAGGGCAGTTAGTGGAACGCATACTAGGGTGTTCGAGCATACATGCCAACATTATGAAAACGATTTTTTATTGTTTGAGTTGACACTACTCTTCCCGTAGCAGCAGCAAGCTCACTTCTAAACTGCGTTGCGTTATGAGTGCAGTTTCTACGTGCAAATTCTGTTAGGTATTGATAATGTCTTGGTGTTGTAGATGCTGAACGTCCTTGTCCTCGTCTTCTGTGAACATCTCCAGTTTCTAAAAACCGATTCTACAAACGCGAAATCACACTTTGGCTAACTGTAAAAACTTCAGCAGCAGCTCGTTGTCTCTGTCCACCTTCCAATTGACCTATGGTTCTTCAAGCTTGTGCATGAGTCGAATCGCGTTGCCTTTCCATTATTATCCGTAATAACATATATCGCTCGCATACGCGCTTTTATACCCTCAAGCAGTAACGGCTGCACCGAAGCGCTGTACAAGATGAAACATATCAATGCATTCTGTTTCTTGTTTAAAAGAGTTATAGTTGCAATATAAAAATATTTGCGTGTCTTATATTATTTATTTTATTATTATTTTTTCAAATATCCTCTAATTGTTTTGAGCAGTGTATTACTAAAATACATATTCTTTATTTGTCAGATAAATAAGGAACCATTTTGTAATGGAAATGTTCGATGGCTATGACGTTAATAATTGTATGTCAGGCCGATAAATTGTACTTACAATTGACAGCATTTAAAAATAGAAACCTGATCTTTTAGAATATTCTTCGAAAATGTATTCTGACCTTATTTTATGAACCATTTCTTTATCTTTCAAATGTGATTCTCTCCTCAAGAAGAGTATTATCTATTTCTGCTAGATAAAAATAGACTTGCATTTTAAAAAACTAATTGTTGTTAGGGTATTTTCGTCAAACATTAATAAAAAAATATGAATTCTGTTCTAAACTTTTGCCACGTACTGTATAAACAACGCTTCCAATTCTAGGAATGCCAAATCTGATTAAGATTTGCAATTGCCTAGTAAGAAATATATGTATAATACAAAGGAATCCTTTAATAAGAAAATGTTGTTAATATGCTGGTAGACCCTAAGATCGTAACGAGGCTGACGTCGAATCGTTATGAAATTTCGGAACGCAATTTAAAATTAAATTTTGTAATAATGACGAGGGTGAATGATGGGACCCTTCCAAATTTCAGAACCGATTGTTACCTAATTAAACGGCGACTATCCCTTATAGTCGCCCAAGGCGCGTTTTGAATTACTTATTATACTGTTATTTAAACTGATGGGTCGTTTCATCTCCAATTTTTTACATTAATATACTACGTTCCAAGAAACTCTAATGTAATGAAGGAAATACAATAAATGTATGTTTATAAACAGGATTGTATAATTACAGTAATGCCTTAGTTCGAGTTTATTTTATTTTATAGATTAGAAGACGGACTTTCGAATAAGTAATTTCTTGTTACATGTGATGATAGTGTTATAATAGAGGTATACATGCACACACACACACACACAAACATACATATATATATATATATATATATATATATATATATATTATATACATATATATATATATATATATATATTATATACATATATATATATAGATATTATATAGGTATCAGTCAATCTATTCTTCGCCTTAATTACGATAGTAATTCTCTTTTTGGTATACTTCGAATACATAATGCATGATGATGATAGACTTCTTGCAAATCTGGATTACTTCTCCAGGTGTTTTCCACTATTTATTTTAGTATATCTATTGCTCGATTTCAAGGCAAATAAATAATCCGTTTTAGACTACTCCAGACATTTTTAATTGGGTTTAGGTCTAGAGAATTACTTGGCCACGACCAAGACCTTCGAATTCCTTTCGGAAAATTAAATTTTGATCGATTTTGTCTTGTGATATAGTACCCCTTCTTGTATAAATATGTACATACGTAGGTAATATCTTCGAAACCTAAGGAGTCAATATATCGAAATTATCGCTTCTTTATATTGAACATGATTTGTCATTCATAACGAAATAAGCTATTACAAGTGGTCTTGGACAAGTTTATTTCATTGACATGCAATGTCGAATGATTACAGCTGGTTGATGTTTGATTATTTCGAATACGGCGCTTTCACGAAAACGTTCAGACGGCCTCCTTCTAACGAAACAAATCCGTTACCGCCTTTAACCGCGATTCATCACTCAACACTGTCTTACGGAAACATATTTTCGATTAAATTTCAAATTTACTACTAACGTGTAAAATGGAAACGTAAATGAAATTAATGGTACATACTTTTTCCAATCATGAATCTTGAGATCTTTATGCGCCCACTGTAATATTAAACAAAATATTTTATATCAATTTTGCTTTTTTCGCGGAGCGTCAACTGTAGATTCTTTCTTTGTACAGCCGCAACTTTAATCAACGTTCCTATGTATCTATATTGTCTTCTTCCAGATTGCGCACTCTTTTAGGAGATCGCTGTAGATCTTCGCGTTCTGTGGCTTTCCTAATCCCTTGGCAACGACTACGCCCGATCGACGTGAAGGGAAAATTTTCTTGATCTAATTTCGCTACCTTGTCCACGGTATGACGAGAAACACATTCTCTCATTGCTATTTCCCGATGAGAAAAGTTTCCAGTCTTTATGCGATTATTTTTCTTTTCTTTACGTTTTTCCGTTGTTCCAAATCTAACATTACGCACAATATAAAAAATTTTTGTTAACTCTTGAAACGTCATTAAATATTAACACTTACAACGATAGACAAAAGGTGATGAAAAGCAGATAAAAGTGCTCTCATATTACCCGTAGATTTTTCTATCGCTAAGGGACGAGGTAGTCAGCATATTAAGAGCTTCATTCTCGGAGTTGAAGATTGTCGCCAACACAATAGAGAAGTTATTAGGTATTTTCTTAAGTTAATACATAATTTTTACATTTTTTTATATATATATCGAGTGTCCTATGACATAATTGCCACATCTTAAAGAAGTGTTACAGAAGCAACTCAATTTAAAAATGTCAAAAGAACATATGCTCAAAATTCAACCGTACAAGCACTTGTAGTTTTAGATAACCCTACAATATTATATACCGCTGCAAAAGATCTCAATGAAAATCATTTAAAAAGATCTCTTTATTGAATTAGATATTCAAATGTTCCACCCAGTTACAACAACTGTGTTTAAGTTGTTCTACATAAACTAATTATTAGCCTTCCCCCATAAAAAATAATCTAGATTTAAGTCTGGTGATCTTAACGGTCTCTGCTTGGCCGCCAACCCACTAGTTCATATAATTTTGATACTTATCTGCCAAAGTGCGTATATGAAAGTATATAAAATATGGAATATATTTTAGTGTTATTTACAATAATTTTTCTTCTTATTGAAAAACAGACCTTATTTAAAAAGTGCCTTCGTAGTTTAACAATGTTTTTTCTATAGACTATATATATCTGGGAGTTTATATAATTAAATGTTTTAAATATCTTCTATAAATTAGTAGTATTTTTGTTCTTCCCTGTCTGGTTGTTAGTCAAATCTTTCATATTTATGATGACATTGTAATAATAATAGTAACGCAATTTATTTTAGAAGACCTAGAATATATATATATATACAAAGTGGCACTGTGCTACATTTCATATGTTACGTATGTGTGTCAAATGTGAATTTCTCTATAGTTAATCCTTTATATGTAAATTGAAAAGTACATGCTAAAACGAAAAATATGTGCAGGATGAATAATACAATTGAGAAACACTACAGTCATAGTATGGGCTTTAAAGAACAACGCTTGTAAAATCCCACAGAGTGCCCTAAATTAGATCTTCTTTCCATTCTCTTCGATTCTATTTAAAAGCAACTTTGCGAATTGAACTGAGATGACTTACATAAGTAGTGATTAAACTGCATTTGAAAGTCTACTTCTAACGCATAAGTAAAACTAAATAGGGTAAATATACGATTTTGATTCTTAAATGGATTTAGTGCCTCCCAATAAATGGATTTAGTGCCTTTCAATAGATTTATTAAGCCGAGAAATACCTTCTAAATGACAGTAACAAATTACCTATCGACAACTGCTTTTTTAATTCATAGAAACAAATCGAACGAAATTTCCATTCGAATTCGGAAACAGAAAGTTTAAATGTTGCAGTTACTTTTGTACTTCGAATAAAAGAAGACGAAGACAATTTGAGCGATCTAATTTATTTTGGATGTTTCTTAAATACGAAAAAAAAAGACAAACTCCAGTAATTAAATTGTATGGTAATAATTTCTACCTTCTGTACAAAAGTTAGTTGAAAACTGTTGCTATTTTCATTAAAAATAGTTGTATTTTATTTTCGTTCATATGTATTTGTCATAACAATAATTTATATCATAAAATTCAACAGTTAAAATATAGACTAATACAGAAATGTTAGTCTCATATACTCTAAGTAAGTGTAGACTAGTATAGCAACGAAACGATACAAAATAATTTGAGAGAACCAGATGACCATCTCTCGAGTAACAGTGAAAGCACTTTCATCACCTTGAATACAATAGAGCGAAAGGTCTGTCAACATGCAGCGAGTGCATATATATGATAAGGGATCAAACTAATCATAATTAAGTTAATTTATATAGTATTATTTACAGGTTAGAAAAACGTAATGCATAGTGGTTTGGTATACGCATTACATTACTAATCAAATTATTTTAGAAACGCTTCAGAAGAGATTTTTAAAATAATTGACTTTCAAGATACATAGATGGTGTCTATACTCAACCTAATACAAATTACAAGCTATTATTCGATATACGTAATTTTGCATCAACTTCTGACCGCAGATCAACTAGCAAATTCTTGTTTAAGTTAGTGAATAACTATTGACATTGATATTCCATGATTGCTTGTTTAATTTTTTAATATCATAATATGGAACAAGAACCACTGATAGTTTCGTTATTTCAAGAGCGAGATGTTATACATATACTCAATAACATTAGAATTGTTACACCTAGAAGGAACAATTTCCTGGAATTGTGCTTTTGACAACAGAATGACTATATTGACAGCTTGTTATGATAACAATTGTATCGTTTTATGTTTGACAGTTTTTGCAAAAAAAAAGTTGTTTCTTTTATTGAGTTGTTAAGAAAACGGTTTATCAGAGCTGATATGTACAAGTTTTTTTTTTTTCAGTTATTTTGTCTTCGCCTACTTCCGTTAAGCGTAACAAAATGCCTCCAATTCGAAGGCGTCAACAATATCACCATCTTAGTGATTTTGACAGGGGTAGAATTGTTGCTTTTAGAGAAGTCGGTTTGGCCTACCGCGAAATTGCCCGCTGTGTTGGTTCCACTGCAATGACGGTAATGCGTGTGTGTAGGGTGTGGACAGAAGAAGGTAGAGGAACACGAAACAGACCAACAGGTCAACCGAAGCGTACCGCAGAGCGTCAAGACAGGCACTTCAGACTACTAGCTTTGCGAGACCATTTTGCTACTACGCGCCAACTCTGTGACCAATGGTTTGGTGTAGAAGGTCGCATTGTCAGTATGCGAACATTATATCGCCGCATTCGAGCTTTTGGACTTGCTTCA
Organism: Dermolepida albohirtum; assembly: GCA_031893035.1. Lineage (NCBI taxonomy): Eukaryota > Metazoa > Arthropoda > Insecta > Coleoptera > Scarabaeidae > Dermolepida > Dermolepida albohirtum. Next base: position 82,576 of record JAVIWB010001678.1, read on the forward strand.
TACCGTCCACGATTAGTCCTTCCTTTGACTGCAGAACATCGTCGTCAACGTTTGGACTGGTGCAGAGAACGGCAGCATTATAAAGCAGAATGGCATAATGTCGTATTCAGCGACGAATCGCGATTCTGCCTAGGCATGCATGATGGCCGTCAGAGGGTAAGACGCTGTCGTGGAGAGCGACGTGATATTGGATTTGCTGTTGAGAGGCATGTGCACAGGACTGTTGGAGTAATGGTTTGGGGGGCTATTGCATATGGAAGCCGATCACCTCTTCTGTTTATTCGGGGCAGTATGACAGCTGCGCGTTATGTTGATGACGTCCTACAAACCACTTTATTGCCTTATCTAGATGGCCGTCCACACGTCCTTTTTCAGCAAAACAGCGCGCGTCCACATATTGCTCGTCGTACTATGTACTTTCTACGAGAAGCTGGCGTTAATATTTTGCCGTGGCCACCCCGTTCACCGGATTTAAATCCCATCGAACATGTGTGGGACATAATGGGGAGAAGACTGACCAATTTGAACCATCCTCCACAAACTCTGGTACAGTTAATCCACCAAGTTCAAGTTGCTTGGAACGAGGTGCCACAAGCAGACATCGACCATCTTATTTTGTCGATGCCTAGACGTGTACAGGAGTGTCTACAGCTACGGGGTCGCCAAACACATTATTGATTTTTTTTCAAATTAATGTTAATAAAATTTCTTGGAAATCTGATCGTTTCATTCTTGACTTAAGCTTATCACATTACCAAAAAATCACGTCCAGGAAACTATTCCTTCTAGGTGTAACACTTCTAATGTCATTGAGTATATGATGGAATACTAATGAACTATATAAGGATATATATTTCACACCGTACATTAATAACTTGAATTTGTTATTTTCAAATTTTCTCCTTACTGTTATTGTATTATACATTGCTTTATTTTTTGTCCTTTATATTAGTTGAGAAATTTTTAATGTTAGTTATGTATACATACATATTTATTTTTTGTATTTTGGATACTTATTTACGTTTTTTTTATAAAATTTATTGATTTTTATAAAATTTATTGTTAAAAAAGCATAGAAAAGCAACGCAAATTATTATATTTTTATACATTTTTTTGTTAGATAATATTTATTAACATTTCTTATTAGACTTTAAAGCATAAATACAATAAATTTCTATTCTTTGGTATTTATAGTTGCTTGAGCTTCTAAATAAGAGAAGCAAGTCTTTTTAGTAAATGTGGAATTCATGCTATTTCCTGTTAAATTTTTACGTCCTGAACACACGCATATTTTTTTTTACCTACAGAATCCCATGAAAATTGGTAATTATTTTTTTTTATCTATTTATTGCTCACATACATATACGTATTCCGTACAATGAAATCACTCTTCCATATCAGTGACAATGACACACGCGCAGATATACGCGCGTATCCCCAAAGTACATGAATCGACCGATCCAACAATGCGTCTCTGCATTCGGCATGTTACATACATACGAATTCTCCTTTTGAAGTCCGTGATTACCCCTGGTATCTCCAAATGGTCATTAGTCATTCACGAGCGATATTGCAGACACCGGCCAATTTGCGCGATGCGCTTAGTAATGTCGGGAATTCACAAACGAATCGTTTCTTCCTGAAATCAAACCAAACGTTTTAGATTGATATAATCGCCAATGTATGCGCATACATATGTACATACATACGTACAGATACGCAGCATAAAAGTTCCTCTGCTTTTACAGTTACCAATTAATGTCTTTCAAATAATTAATGTTGAGCTTTTTCTAGAAAAAGTGCAATTAGCGTGCTTGAGTTGGCTTATGCCATCTCTTCTCCTTTGTGTTTTAAACAGCAGGGCATTTTATAAATTAATGAACATATAATGGCAGTGCTTCGATTATTATTTATTTAATCCCTCTTTAACAAAATGCATGCAATTAAAAAGCAAGAAGGTAAGCTACAACTTTAAGTTTTAAGTAAGATCGATTTTTGGATCAAAATCCTTTTTGCTTGAGACCACTTAAACTTAAATTACGTTTTATTTCAGTACTATTTCAGTTTTTGTTACCCAACGACGACAAAGCCAAAAGAAAGTGAGAAAGTTATCCTTACAAGTAGTTTTCATAAAAAAGATCAGCTTTATCAATATTTTCTTTAAGGTTAGTACAAACATATAACCATAACATCAAATATATTTCTTTGTCTATAGGTTCCTGATACTCAACATGGCTGAGACTTAAAAAAGGGCAGGTAGTATAGCGTCGAATTATTTGAAGCTTCGCTTCATTCTATCCCTGTCGGGCTAACATCTGCCCATGTACTTTTTGTGCAACAGAGGTTATCGCTTGCTTGAGAATGTTTCATCCTGATAAGACAGGTACAAGCTTGACATGCTCTAAAACACTAAATGAAGAACAGAACAGAGTATGTTCTTTAATGTCAAGAAGAGAAGATAACAATTTATAATCGCTCAAAACTCATAGCAAAATCAGAAAAATCTCATACTTTAGAGAAGCAGCTGATTTTAAGAACCGTTCAAGGCTAGAAAGCTGTTCAATACAAGCCTGCATGTGATATACTCCAAGGAATTGCTTTGAACTTTGATATTTCAAAGACGTGTTGATGAAATGAGTCACGATGTAGGAAACTTATTTTGTAATTGTCTGCAAGCAAAGCATTTTGATACGCAACTGAACGAGTCGACTTCACCTGATAATGAAGCGCTATATATATTGTATATATATATATATATATATATATATATATATATATATATATATATATATATTGTTATGGGCCAAGAAACCCATGCAGAATTGTTCTTTGCGTCAACTTTGATAACAGACGCTAAAGGCGAATTAATATTGAGTATTTGGCAAGATGTACTATGAAAAAAGCGATCGCTTTATCAAATATAAAATCAGCTGCAGCAGATTTTATAAGCCTTTTGAAGAAAAAGATACCCAAGATGTTTGCAATTCACCGACAACATTTGGAAGTTAAAAACCTGAATGCCAGGTGACATGAATCTCTCCAATTACTCTCAAAGGCAGTAAACAAGATTCGTTGCATAGTGAAATCTAAATTAGAAATAATTAAATGTATACACAGTATATATAATTACACTAAAAACAGAAACAATAGCCGTAAATAAGACATTATAAACTATGCATCTTTACCGTTCCTAAACCATCTATCACAAAGACTTAACAGAGTACTATTACCATTAAAATTGCACACAAAAGTAATAGTAATCTTGGTTTTCTATATATAAAATTAAAGAACAATATCCTCAATAAAAAAAAGTGACCCGTATTGCCTTTAAAACTGCATTCAATGGTCATGACTTTGTCTACGCAGGACAAGCAAATATTTAAAAATTAGCACTACTTTGAAAAACGTTATAATTAACAGAAACATACGTTTAATTTTGAAACTGCTGCCATTTTACACAAAAAAAAAAAATACAAAATTCAGAAATATTTTAGAAATGATTGAAACTCACCAACATTCTAATTCAATAAATGACAGAAATTAGATTTCTAATTTATCTAAAATATACAATTCAATTACATAAATAGTTGTACACAATATTATATTCCGTATACGTATAATACTGAAAAATGTTTTAAAAAACAGAATAAAAAAATTTTTACTTGATTATTTTTCTTCATGTCATTGCTGCTAGGTTTTAAAAATTTTGCAGACATCTCAAATATGTTATAAACGACATTCGTAATGGAATAATGATTGATGAAGTGCAATTTTAAAATTTATGAGAGTGAGCTAATTAGTTTTGCAGGAATTTACATATCTATTCGCGAAGTAAGTTTTTTTCATATATTAAAGTTTTAAATTATGTTAGTATGATTCTTACAAGTTACGTGCTATCATTTAGTAGTACATATATTTACATATACTATTATTTATGTAAATGTATACACAAAATGCGTTTAATTTAATTTTTAAAAAAAATTAGAAAAATATTCTAAAGAAACCGAGAACTGGAAATGGGTCGAAATGTTAGTAAAAAAAAAATAAAGTAAAATATGCAAACTAGAAAGTTATTTTAATTGCTAAAATTTCCCACGAATAAGGAGACAAAATGAAATTTTGAAATCAACAGCAACAAGTTTTACAATTTCGTGTCAATTGGTGCATTTTAATAAGCTCTTCTTCATCTAATATAATAACTATTAAATTATTAACTTTCGAAGATAGCGAAGAGCTCGTTAAAACATCAGGCTATTAAGAAATCTCTTACGTTACAGCACCCTGAAGAAAACACATATATTGTACAACCACGAAAGCATCAGAATCAATATATATATATATATATATATATATATATATATATATATATATATATATACAACCATGCTCAGATGTATTAGACACCCCAGATAAAAACCCTTATTCTCGGTATTATCCAAGTCTGATGGAAATTAACCGTAAAAATAATTAATGGTGTTTACAGAAATGCGTTTTTGACTACCCTAGTTAATCCCCTATTGAAAAGAATAGGTGGAAAAGGGAAATTGTGGATTTTAGAAATTTAGTGTCATTCTAGCAGTGTGTGAGCAACGTGCGTTTGTGAGATTGTGGTAGAGATCAATTAGATTACCCTATTTTTTCACGTTGTGTCAGTTATTTGTTGAAGAAAAATGCCTAAAACACGCGAGTTGTCGGTAGGGGAACGCGCCCAAATAGTGCTACTGCATTTCCAGAAGTTATCAATAGCAGCAATTCCAAAAAAAAAAAATGTTCGTGATGTGCAGTCCGTACAACCATTAGTCGCTATCAGGAGAGTGGGTCGTTTGTTAACAGACCAAAAAGTGGCAGAAAACCCTATACCTCGATTAGAGAAGACAGAATTTTACAAAGACTAGCTCTCAGTGATAGGAAAAAATTGTCGAAACAGCTCGCCAGTAAGCTGAAACAGCATTATCGCGTAACAGTTTCTGCGCAAACAGTGAGAAGGCGTCTCCAGCGTGCTGGTTTACGAGGGTGTAAAGCGCGACGTAAACTGCTTTTAACTGACGCTCAGAAAAACAAGCGGTATTTATGGGCCAAACAACATGAAAATTGGACAATCGAGAAGTGGTTGAAGATTCTTTGGTCTGATGAATCGAATATCGAGGTATGTAAGTGCATCTTCATGACTAATATTCTTATCGTTGTATGCAATTCAGTCTACATGTAACATTAAACAAGGTTCGAGGAAAACACAGTGGAGGTATTGGATTGGCGTCCACAAAGTCCCGATTTGTCGCTCATTGAAAATTTGTGGCGTATCTTAAAAACTAAGATCACGGAACATAAATGCCTGTCAAAAGCAGAATTATCAACAAAAATTCGCAAAATATGGGCTGCAATACCACCGGCAGAGTGTTACAATTTAATAGCAAGTATGCCTCGACGAGTGCGAGCTGTCATTAAGGCCAAGGGCGGAGCGACAAAATATTGATAAATTGTACTATATTACTAAATAACACTCTGTACATAATTTTCACAACAGTTTTATTTTCCTCACCTCTCTTTTGACTAAACTATATATACTATATATGTATGTATGTACATAAATTCGTAAGGTGTCTAATACATTTGAGCATGGTTGTATATATATATGTATGTGTAAATATTGTAATGACTTTTCATTATATTAATGACATTAAAAAGTTCATTTGTTCACTGTAAAATTAAACAACAATACTATATGTAGTTATATTAAAGTAACAAATTAAAGTTTCATTTGATAGATCATCTATTAGAAATACACTGTTTGAATATAACCTTTTGAATTAGCATTATAATACTTCGAAGTTCCATTATTATCAGATATGTAATTTAAATAGCAAGGTCAATCATTAAAAATTTATTATTATCATAATTTGTCGGTGAATTCAAATTTTGGAAAGTATCAAAATTATTTTAAAATTAATCATTAATATTAGGAATTATTAATATATTGTATTAACTATTATTGCGCCCTCTACACACTAACGTAGAAATTAATAGTACAATGTCCGTTATTTCTACCTAAAGGACATGCTTAGCTTCTTCTAGGGCTGCGCTAACCAGTAACACGGAGAATTAGGGAGATTCTTTCAATACAGGACCTTATATTGCAATGCTTAACCCTATTGCCCTAGGAACGTATGTTATTTAATATACATCATATATCTTCTAGATCGTCGATTGGCGTGTCTTAGTTCCGACATAGAGTTGTAAGAAAGTTCTTTTAAATTAAAGACATCACTCGAGTCATGTCCACTTGTGTTTTTTCTTTCAGGACACACACAAACTTGTAGATTCAAAAAAGATCCACATGCTTCAACTAGTTATAAACGGGCGACTATACGTCATAGGCAAAAACCACGACAAAAATAGGACATTGCAAATGAATATATATGAGGGTTGAATATATATAATAGAAACGGTGCTTTTCCGAGATTAAATATTAATATCAAATGCAAATATATAAAAATAACGACCATTAGTCAATTAGAAACAATTTTTAATGAAATGCCATTCATGAATCGCGCAAGATAGCGGAAGTGGGAAGAATTTGTAATTTCAATATTTAATATATTCAGAATTTACATTATAAACAATTCATCACATTAAAAATGTTTATGTATTGCAATGGTAATTTTAAAAAGAGCCATGGCTTTGAGAAAAACAAACAAGATTAAAGTATCATCCTGGAGTAATTTAAGTAGCGGTTCCGGACTGAGTTTTTACTTTGCCAAGGTGAGGTTTTTAGTGAATGCAAGTCTCACACAATGGTGAACTTAGTCTCTTGCCTGAGTGCGTGAAACACTTTTCTCACTAAAAAAATATCAATTTGCCAAATTAAAAATGTGTAAAATAGCCAAGGCTTTGAAAAGAACAATATACGCTGATTAAAAATTTTTAATACGAGAATATATGTTCCAGTAAAAATACTAATTTATAAAGTAATGGTAAAATGTATATTAATGTACAATTGAAGATAAGTTTTTATAGCCTAATTCAATATGTACATATATTATTTGTGTTATCGTGAAACTAAAAATTTAATTAAAATCTATTAAAACTGTAACTTTAATTGAATTTATTATTGTTGGATTTATTTGAAGAAATCTGTATTAAACTATTGAGGAATGATACCTAAACCAGTTATTTCATTCCAAGAATCTATGTATCCCATCCTAGCCATGTACTTGAATCCGAGAAATAACAGTCTTAAGATTACAATTTAATCGAAAGTTAATATTCACAGGCATTTCCTATAATATTAGTATTCATGTATAGCTGCTGCTATATATAATGAACATTTACTAAAATAACACAAATTCATTTATAACATGAATTGACATACCTAAAAATATTTTAATAATGGTTGAATGATGAAAGGCACTATCATTGTATTGATATATGTAAATTCAAATTGAAAATTTCCTGTTTTTACAATCAAATAATTAAATATAATTACATATTAGAAATTAAATTGAGTCTTGTCTTCCTTTATTGTATAATTAATAGCATTTTAAATTGTTTTCTATTTAATCACTAGTTTGTATATACATAACATAAATATAGGTTATAAATGAATTTTACACATAGTTCAATTAAAGGAATAATCGTAGCATCATAAGTAACGGGTGAGGCAGAATAACGAGCGATTTTAAAAAGGCTGTAAAAAACAAGAAAAACAATATTTAGGAATAAATTCATTATTTTCTCAAAGAACATAAAAAAGCATTAATTATTTTATTTTTTAAAAATAACTCCGGAAAGATAACATCCGTTCAGGCGTACACATTCTTCCAATCGTGTTTTGAAACTATTCATTACATTTTGCAGCATTGCTAGGGGAATGTTTTCCACTTCCTGTCGGATCCGTTCTTTCAGGGCTTGAATTGTTTGTGGTGGGTTATCTTGAAACACTTTGCTTTTTAAGTACCCCCCAAGAAAAAGTCGCACGGTGTGAGGTCCGGTGAACGGGAAGGCCAGGTGATGTCCTCATTTTGAGAAATCACATGATTTGGAAATAATCGGTTAACAATATTCATGCATACTCTGTATGGGAGGTTGATCCGTCTTGTTGAAAAAATGTTTCCTCGTTAACTTCGTAGCGTGCAAGTTTTCCAACATGTCGGCGTATCTTTGGTTACTGTCACAGCATTGCCACGAGCATTTTCAAAAAAGTAAGGCCCTATGACCCTATGAAGACATAGCGCAAGACACAGTAACTTTTGTGGAGTGAAGGGGTTCTTGATGCATTTGTCTAGGATTTACGTCACTCCAGTATCTAAAGTTCAGCTTATTGACGTAACCGGACAAATGGAAATGGGCTTCGTCACTCATCCATAAGTTGTTTACAATATCCTCATGTTGATTAATTAAATCTGAAAACTCTTCCCAGAATCGTTGTCGACTCACATAATCCGTGCCTTTAAGAGCCTGTACGATTTGGATTTTGTATGGATGAAGGTGGAGATCCTTGTGTAATATTCGTCTGACAGTTCGGTTTGAAATCCCAAGTGTAGTGCTATGTCGGCAAGCTGAACGACGCGGGCTTCGCTCAATAGTAGTTCTTACACGGTCGATATTTTCGGACCAGGTTTCTTTTTTGTCGTTGACGTAGTTTCCTCAAAGTTCCTGACCCATTTTTTTAATGGCACAGGCAGACGGCACTGGTTGATTGCGATTAATGTTAAGATGATTTCGAAAGGCACGACGCGCGCGTATGTAAGAATTATCATTTTCATAAAACGCCTTAACAGCGTACGCACGCTGTTGAGGGGTCCAACGCTCCATTGTTACTAAATGCTAATATCAAGGAAACATGGCCGATAGCGTCCCTACCACCTCCGAATGACACGGCGCGAATCGCGGGCATTTTAAAATCGCTCGTTATTCTGCCCCACCCTGTACAAAAGGGTTTACGATATAAATTTAAATTTTTGCTCGCTATCTTTAGGTCGAGCGGTAACGATGTAAAACTTAAGAGCTGTTATATGTTTCATTAAAAAAACAAACGAACAATAGTGTGGGTATTTCAAATAGTCCAAGAGTTTGTCTTTCGACCTGATAACAAAAAGGTTCAATTGTACTGCATTCTCTTTCGCCACTTTTTTTTTGACAAATACATGGGAATCTTGTGATATATTTGGAATATTTTTTTCTTCTGTACTATTCTTTAATATTTGGAAATATTGTTATGTTAGTTAATATTGAACCACTGCTCTTCATGCTCAAGTTTTGGATATATTTTAAGATTATATTTTCTTATTCAGAATATAGTTTATATCGATGTATATTTTGTATTACTTTATTTGTAGAATTAATTTATTCATTAGTTTATCGTCATGGGTTTTCTGGATATTGCGCATAGTTCACTTCCTAGAATTTACCTAAAATGTATGATTATGTCTAAAATTCTTATTGTCATATTCAGATCTATATTTTACTATGACAAGCTAAAATTAAGCATTTATTAATCTTGTATTGTAATCCTCTATGTTCGTATATTCAATAGTTTTGTCACGATGTATAGTTGTCAGAATACTAGGTTCCTCAGTTTTTTCAGATTATATATGTTGAATGTTAATCATAAATGCATATGAATAATATCATATCTCCCTCTCTCGACCAATACATAAATGTATTGACCGACAAAGCAAGAAATAATCGGTTAACAATATTCATGCATACTCTGTATGGGAGGTTGATCCGTCTTGTTGAAAAAATGTTTCCTCGTTAACTTCGTAGCGTGCAAGTTTTCCAACATGTCGGCGTATCTTTGGTTACTGTCACAGCATTGCCACGAGCATTTTCAAAAAAGTAAGGCCCTATGACCCTATGAAGACATAGCGCAAGACACAGTAACTTTTGTGGAGTGAAGGGGTTCTTGATGCATTTGTCTAGGATTTACGTCACTCCAGTATCTAAAGTTCAGCTTATTGACGTAACCGGACAAATGGAAATGGGCTTCGTCACTCATCCATAAGTTGTTTACAATATCCTCATGTTGATTAATTAAATCTGAAAACTCTTCCCAGAATCGTAACCCAGAATCGTAAATGCATATGATCATAAAAGAAGACAAATATATAAACGGGTTTTTCCAGTGATCACTTAGGTATTTGCATCGTACCAGTGTTACGTTATAATTTAGGAGACCACTTTAAGTGGTCAATTATAACCAATTGTAATTGCCTTTAAGTTTTACTATATGCAAAGTTTTATTATCGTAGTAGTCATCTTATAAAAATAATTCCAAATTCTATTTTATTATATTTATGGGATATAATATACGTAAATAATATATAGTAAATCAAATAAAAAAAAATATTCGTAAATATTTTGCGCGCATTGCTATATTTACTCGAATAGAAATCTTAACAGCCGCCCTCAAAAATAATGTTGCTTTTGTACTATTATCTATGAGGATATGTTTATTATTCATAGACACACTCCAAATTTTCTTCACCTGCCTAGTACAGACCATTCTACACGCATTCGGCAAATATATTTTCGTGTACATCGTAAACCTTTTTGAAGTTACCTATTGTATAAGGACTGAAGTTATTTAGACAGGCAATTGAGCATACATACCATACATATTTTGAAGTATTATATAATCAGGATTTTAATTAATTATTCAGTTTACTATTTCGTGTTTCATAATATTAACATTCTATTAATTTGTAAACATTTAATAGATTTTTTGGTTATCTTTGTTCATTATTATTAATTTTCAATATAAACTAAGTAAAATAATCTAAAATTCGACTGAATTATATTTCTCGACTTCTAATTAAGTAAGTTATTGTTATTGTACAGGTTCGAGTATTTTTTATTATCTATATGTAATATACGAGGATAGTTTGACAAGTAGTGAGAATGACACATAGGTGGCGCTCTAATTGCTAAAACAAATGCACTGTAATTTAGGTTGCCTATTTATATGTTTACATTTCGATATTTAGATAAATTGGTTGATTAGTTTATTTTTGACAGCTGATTGAAAAAGAAGCAGCACGTCGTTTTGTTAAAATGGAAAAAGCGGAGTATCGTGCGGTGATTAAATACCTCGTAATTAAGGGTATGAAAGCTACTGAAATACAAGATGAGTTACGGGAAACATTAGGTGAATCTGCTCCATCATCCGCCACAATAAGTAGATGGGTAAATGAATTTAAACGTGATAGAAGAAGCTATGGTAATGAAGCGCGCTCTGGAGCACCCAAAATTGTGAGTTTTAAGGAAATGATTATAAAAATTCATAATATTATTACGCCAGATCGACAACTCAAAGTGAGAGAGATAGCATACATGGTAAACATTTCAACAGAAAGCGTACACCACATTTTAACGAAAGAATTGGGCCTTTCCAAGCTTTCGGCAAGATGGGTGGCGCGATTGCTTACGACTGATCAAAAGTTCACTCGTTTGCGCATTTCCAATGAGTGTTTGGACCTTTGTAAGCGGTATCCGGTTGATTTTTGTAGGCGATTTGTTACTTGCGATGAAACTTGGATATACTACAGTACACCCGAAACTAAAGAACAGTCGAAACAATAGTTAGAACTTGGTTCTGCGCCTCCAAAGAAAGCAAAAAGCACTTTATCGGCAAACAAGGTGATGGCATCAATTTTTTGGGATTCAAAGGGCATTTTGCTCATTGATTACCTTCAGAAAGGTGCCACAATAAACGGACAATATTATGCAGAACTTCTACAAAAATAATATGTTGAGGTTCGTGCTAAACGGCCAGTAATGGCAAAAAAAAAATTCTGTTTCACCAATACAACGCTCCCTCGCATACCAGCACAGTTGCGATGTCCAAAATCCACTAGTTGCATTTCCAATTAGTATCGCATGCGCCTTATTCGCCGGATCTAACTCCTTCCGACTTCCACCTTTTTCCAAAATTGAAAACCAAACTAGGTGGAAAGAAATTTTCGTCTAACGACGAGGTTATCATCTTCGTAAATGAGTATTTTGCAAGCCGTCCGGAATCGCATTTTAGAGATGGCATAAGGGCATTGGAGCACCGTTGGAATAAATGTATTGCTCTTTTAGGAGAATATATTGAAAAATAAAAATTATTTTGTATTTAAAAAATTCGTTTTTCTTTTCCATTCTCACTACTTGTCAAACTACCCTCATATATATAATATATATGTATTTATATGTATATATGTATATGTATGTATACATACTGACTTGTTTTGAAATACTGTAAATGATTTTATTGTATTGAAATTATTATTTACTAAAATAAATTATATTTGGACATAAATTGGTAAAGGTAAATATACATTATTTCAATGTTAATCAAAAGATTTCTTGAAGTTTCGGATAGTTGAAGGATATTTAAGAATTTCGATATTTTATAAAATAGACGTTTCTAAAGGAATTAAACACTTTAGTAATATCCTTCGTAGGTTCTCTATATACTCTGTCTCTATCACATTTAGTAATAAACGTGCCTCATATTTAAATCTCTCTTTCGTCACGTGTCGACAGGGCACAGTTAAAACTTTGTGCATATTAAATTTTAATTAGTCCACTGTTGTAACTGAATGGAAGCTTTGATAGTCTATGCAGTAACATAAATTCACACCAGTATTAACGGTGGGGCGGTTGGTTGGTCGGCCAAAGTCTCCCTTTATATATTAGAGAGCCATTAATTAGTACATCTGTAACTCTACACGAGCTAATGAATCTTGTTACGAGGGGGTGAACTGCGGGACCTCGGTCGCAGGTGCTGCCACCGGGTATGTCATTATCGTCACATGTGCTAACAAGCTTCTGGACGGCCAGGACTTCGATACGAGCTAAAAATAATGTGTCGAAATTACCAATCTTGATAGATTATCAAACAATAAGTAGTCTATTACATTTCGCTTATTATTAACTCGGAAAAGTAATTACAGTAAAGGACAAGGGATGGTATTGATATATCTACTTGTTTTATTCGAAAATATATGAATTAATCATAGTAAATAATATATACTCAATGACATTAGAAGTGTTACACCTAGAAGGAATAGTTTCCTGGACGTGATTTTTTGGTAATGTGATAAGCTTAAGTCAAGAATGAAACGATCAGATTTCCAAGAAATTTTATTAACATTAATTTGAAAAAAAATCAATAATGTGTTTGGCGACCCCGTAGCTGTAGACACTCCTGTACACGTCTAGGCATCGACAAAATAAGATGGTCGATGTCTGCTTGTGGCACCTCGTTCCAAGCAACTTGAACTTGGTGGATTAACTGTGCCAGAGTTTTTGGAGGATGGTTCAAATTGGACAGTCTTCTCCCCATTATGTCCCACATATGTTCGATGGGATTTAAATCCGGTGAACGGGGTGGCCACGGCAAAACATTAACGCCAGCTTCTCGTAGAAAGTCCATAGTACGACGTACGACGAGCAATATGTGGACGCGCGTTGTCTTGCTGAAAAAGGACGTGTGGACGGCCATCTAGATAAGGCAATAAAGTGGTTTGTAGGACGTCATCAACATAACGCGCAGCTCTCATACTGCCCCGAATAAACAGAAGAGGTGATCGGCTTCCATATGCAATAGCCCCCCAAACCATTACTCCAACAGTCCTGTGCACATGCCTCTCAACAGCAAATCCAATATCACGTCGCTCTCCACGACGGCGTCTTACCCTCTGACGGCCATCACGCATGCCTAGGCAGAATCGCGATTCGTCGCTGAATACGACATTATGCCATTCTGCTTCCCAATGCTGCCGTTCTCTGCACCAGTCCAAACGTTGACGACGATGTGATATTGGATTTGCTGTTGAGAGGCATGTGCACAGGACTGTTGGAGTAATGGTTTGGGGGGCTATTGCATATGGAAGCCGATCACCTCTTCTGTTTATTCGGGGCAGTATGAGAGCTGCGCGTTATGTTGATGACGTCCTACAAACCACTTTATTGCCTTATCTAGATGGCCGTCCACACGTCCTTTTTCAGCAAGACAACGCGCGTCCACATATTGCTCGTCGTACTATGGACTTTCTACGAGAAGCTGGCGTTAATGTTTTGCCGTGGCCACCCCGTTCACCGGATTTAAATCCCATCGAACATATGTGGGACATAATGGGGAGAAGACTGTCCAATTTGAACCATCCTCCAAAAACTCTGGCACAGTTAATCCACCAAGTTCAAGTTGCTTGGAACGAGGTGCCACAAGCAGACATCGACCATCTTATTTTGTCGATGCCTAGACGTGTACAGGAGTGTCTACAGCTACGGGGTCGCCAAACACATTATTGATTTTTTTTCAAATTAATGTTAATAAAATTTCTTGGAAATCTGATCGTTTCATTCTTGACTTAAGCTTATAACATTACCAAAAAATCACGTCCAGGAGACTATTCCTTCTAGGTGTAACACTTCTAATGTCATTGGGTATATTATTGTTTAATCTGCTCTGTTATTAGCTGCATACTTCTATGAAATGTACTCTAAGGTATGCAGGATTATATATATATATATTATATATAAAACTTCAGAAAGCATATTACAGTTTTCATGACCGTATATCTACTACGAATGTTTTAATTTCAAAATTAAATAGTATAACATTAATTAAAATCTATAATTTAAGAATTTGAAGTTTATATACCTGCGTTTCTAAGTTTAACAAAATAAGTATATAAAACTGCTTATCAAAAGGATTTTTTTTCACCTCGCATCTATGTTATAATTTCAACAAATAACACTACTTTAAAATTAAAAACCTGTATTTAATTTATTATAGACTTCTACGGTGACTAATAATTCAATTTAAAAAAAAATACTAGTTTAATAGCCTACAATTTAGGAGATTTCCTTACCCTCCATCATTTTATGTACAACCCTGTATATAAATATTCTAACGGTATTCCCTATTTCTTAGTTAATATAATAATTTTTAATATTTAATTCTAGGAATAATAAAAAACAAATTTAAGAACACAAGATTTAGAAAATATCGCTATCCTCCATCACTTTGTATATAACTTTGTACGTCAAAGAAATCTAAATTAAACTTAAATGCTTTATTTTAAAATTCTAGTCTATAATTCAATATAAAATGCAATTAAATTTTTGGAAATTATATTTGTAAAAAATACATTTCTTTCTCATATAACATTTCAAATTCAACATGAAAAACTTTCAGACCTATTAAACGGCTTTAAAATTTTGAACTATCGCAATACAGTAATTACATTGAGAAGACACCTTTGGGTATCTTGTCGTGTGGAACGGATTCATCTTTACGTGATCTCATTTGCCCTTTTAAGCCAAATACTCGCGCTTTTTCGGTTTACGTGCCTAATTGCTGAACGACTGAATTTTTATAAGAGTGATGGAAGTTAACGTTGTGTCAAATCAAGGAAATTTCTTTGCCTAGTATTTGCAACAGAATTATATAGTCCTGACATTGTAAAATCAATTGGTTTCTAATCTTTTTTGTCAAATCCGCATGTTTCTTTCTTCCATTATTTTCATAATTCCTAAAATATCTTCTTAATTACCAAGTTATCAAATGGACTTCAGATACTAAAAACGATTTTGCAATGGTACTTACATATATCTAAGCAAAACGCCTTCATCTTAATGCTCCATTTTTAAGTGCCGTACGCAAACTGTACGGAACCTGAATCTATTCTCTGGAATCATGTACTTTATGCAATATAATTAAACATTTCTCAATTCAAATATTTCATATCGTTTTACTCAACTTAACGAAGAATGCTGGATAGATTTGAAATAAGGAATTGTATCTGTCAGGGAAAATCATCAGGAAGACTCGTTTCTTACTCAATTATTGTTTAGTGATATACAGCAACGTATAAAAGATATTCCAAATAAGTCATTGCGTAACTTATCAGCTAGTAAAGAATAATGAAATTGTGCACTCTGAAATTGATTTTTGCTCTTTGTAGAATTATACAAATCGACTTGTTCGAAAGCATTAAAGAAAAGCCTCCTTATATCGATATCTTCGCCAATTGTAATTGATTTAATAATGCTTTTTTTTTACTTATCAAGTTCTGTAAATTCTTACAATTATAAAACATGGACAACAGAAATACCTCACTTTGTCAGCATAAATTAACATCCCATGAAAGTTTAATTTGATTTGGATAGAAATATCATGTGTCCGAATATAGGACCAATATTCGCCCCTGACACACACTCAAAACCAAATGATATCAAGTCATTTTGCAAAAACATGTGGAACAACTCCTTGATAATAAGTTAGTATTTTTTCAATAAGACAACGCCTCAATTCCTCAGACCTCTTTTAGACTCTCTATTCATGTTCAATAACAATATTTTATTGTCCTATAGAGTAGGAAACACATTGAAAGGGGCTAGTTTTCTCTACCATTAAGGATATTTATTAGGTTTCTGATGGTTTTATTATACCTCGGAACTTCATGTATTAAAAGATTAGGGTTCAGACGAGTAAAAATGAGTTCCCTTAATAATTCAATCCTTAGAGATGGATTCATTTAACGGGTTATGTACATTACAAGAATTATAGAACACGGGAACTTTTACTCTGCCGAAACAGGCGCGTACTCCATGAAAATTGAAATTCGAGTAGCATTATCACGTCATTCAAAAATAAGATCAATATTTTGCCATTAGGTAATCAATGTGATACAACTTCAGGATAATAAGTTAACAAGAGGATTTGTTCAGACAGGCAACGCTGCAGTTCTTTTTCAGATCTCTCTCAGATCTTTTAATCACGTTCAAAAGCAATATTTTATTTTTATACAGAGCAGGATATACTTTGAAAGAAGTGCTAGTTTTTTCTTATATTTACAATGTTGATTAGGGCTCTTATTGCTTCACTATACCCCAGAATATCATATGAGAACAGTATGGGTTCAGGTGAGGAAGATGAATTTCTTTTCGTAATAATTTAATTTTCAGATTATTGCATTTATCGGATCATGCACATTTCTATAATTATAGAACGTGGGCATCAGAAAACTCACTGTCAAAACAGATCTACATCCCATCGCAGTTGGCATTTGGGTAGCAATATTACGTCGTCGAATAGTAGTATAAATATTTTTTCATGATAATAATAATAATATTTATTTAAAATGGCAACCAGAAATTCTAAAGCGGGCAATATACAAATTTCATACAATAATTAAATAATAGAAATGCGACAATATAGAACATATATACCTACACAAACAGAGCATAATATAGTAGCTGTGTGTATTAATAAATATAAAATAAATAAAAAAAAATCAAAGGAATTCATCTGGAAACAAATTTAAAGGTGCTCTTAAATATAAATTAGTTCTAGGTGTTGCCGCAATATTAGTTTTGGACACTTGCCAATAAACGTGGTACCCGGAAGTTAACTCGAGACAATAGCATGTGAATCAATCTTGTTCTTTATCAAATTTTCAGAAAAGTTGTCATTGATTATCTATCTTTTTCTAGTTAATGAATCAACTCCGTTTCAATAGAAGAGAATAATTCAAGCTGCGAGCTAGATAAGTTCCATCAATCTTAAACGACAAGAATTTCAAATTTCCGTTGAATTCAATCTATTTCATTAACTTGAATATTATATATGGGATACCATATTACAACACCATATACCAACTTACTAATCAATAGCCGATAGAAGAAAAACTTTAAGTGAAGCTATATTGTAGAAATCTTTACAACTCCGAATAATCAATGCCATCGTTCAAAATGCAGAATTGACAACAGTAGAGACGTGATAAGAAAAACTAAGCCTTTCATCAAGAACGACACCAAAATGCTTTACATGTGTTTTACGCTCGATTTCAAAGTTATTTAGTTAGTAACAAGAGCTATTTCCTGTTATTTTCCTAGTGAAGGAAGCCAGTTGCTTATCACATCCAATTTGCTTGAACGACATTCATATCTTGCTTATTATCAACTGTTTTGTAAATTTTATGATCACCAGTATAGACCAGTACAGGGTAGTTCAGGGAAGTAGTTAAATTGTTGATGAAAATATTAAACAACAATGGTGCAAGATTTGATCCCTGTAGTATTCCTGGTGTTGAAATGTGCACTCTCGATGTGTAGCCGTTGTAGTAGATATACTTTTGTCTTTTCTGAAAGTACGTGTGCATGAATATCAATAAAGATTTAGTAATTTCAAAGTAGCTCATCGTCGTCATAAAGGTATCATATAGCATCAAAAGCGCGCGAGAAATCGGTGTAGATTAGAGACTGTTGATTGTGTATACATAAATCCATACTACTTCGAAGACAAAAATGACATACTGTTGTATAGCCGTTCATAGACTACAGTTTCAAAAACTTTAGCGAAATAGGAGAAAATTGTTATAGATTTGTAGCTCTTTGCTTTCTATTTGTCGCCTTTTTTTATACACGGCAAATTCCAGTAATTTTCCAAATATCTGGAAAAATAGATGTTCACAAAGACGAGTTGCATATTTTACAGTAAAATGTCTTGCGAGATCGTCTCTTACTCCCTTGACTTTTATTCATGGGGTACCACTAAAATTGAAGTATTTAATTTTAAACCGCTAGAGTCTCGGGAAGTTTTAGACGAAAGAATGCCGGATGCGCTTAGATCATTAAATGGGTTCCCATTAATAATATATAGTTGCTGCAACAATATTAGAATAAGTTAAAATTGTATGGAACATAATGACCATAATATTGAAGAGTTTATTTAAGTGAATCTAAACTTTTAGTACTCTTTCTTTACATTTTATTTTTATACCTTTTTTATTTTTCGATATTTTGTAGAATTCTTAGCATATCTTTGCGCTTTCATTTCTCATTGGTGTTTAGTTGCATAGCATTCTAATCTCATATTGGAAGTTGAATTTGATGGAGCCTGTGGTTGATTAACTAAATCACTAAGGTTGATATATAACCCCTTTCCACATTAACTTTCGTAATTCCGTATACGCATTTCGATAAATAAGTTGTCATCATCAGCAGATAATTGCAAAGTGTCGCACCTGGTAAATCACGGCGAAAAATACCTGTACGAAAACAAACTCAGTACGCGATCTGTACCGTTGAGAACCAAAATGTACACTGGTGTACATTTACTCACTATATAGGAAACTAAATTAGTTTTTGTTAATATCTTCCCTACAAAAGAAATTTTTCAGGTATATTAGAAATCTTTTAAAATCTCTTTCTAAAAACTCTCTAGGAAGGAAAAAAAATCCAAAATGGCTGACCATGAAAAGCAAAAGATAGCGCTCAAACTCGAAAACAAATGGTAAACGGGCGTTTCTCTTTACATAAAACAATGTTTTAAAAGAGAGCCTCAACACTGTAAAACTTTGCAAGCGTTATATTAGATGTCATGGAATTATTGAGGGAATTTTTAATCGGAAAATTTTCAAATTATCTTAAATTAAAAAAAATTATGGTAAATTAGAAATGAGATTTGTCACCAGTATTAAATTCTGAAAGAACATTGACCATTTAACCATTGCGCTAGGTTCTTATAATAGTCGAAATACCATCAGTGGTAAATATTGCAATGTGGACACTCATCATATTTAGATAAAATTTGAATTATATTTAGTACGGTATATAGTTGTTTCTGTTTCCGAATAAACTTTCGCAAATGACAGCATTATCGATATAATAGTTTCACACAGCCAATAAGAAAACATAAAAAACTTAGTTCTAATTATATAATTCTTGTCGCTCATGAGAGAAATAAATACACATATTAAGTTTAGACTTCTATTATTTAAAATGTATCTAAATTCAAATGGCTGAGCTAAAGAACAGAAATGTGAACACAGAAACAAGAATTTTAAGATAATTCGACAATACTGTTATATAAATAGCAATTAAATCTTGACACTTTTGGCAACCCTACGATATTAAAGGGACAATTTCTGTGAAAATAACAAGTAATGTTGCATAATCTGCCCTGCTGTGGCTTATAGAGTCGTCGGTAATCGCTAGATGGAGTTTACATCGACAAAAGCCGTGCAAAGCTCGTAAAGCCGTATTGTTCTCAAGTTTGGTAAACAGCTATTTGACACAAGGATTCGTATAATATTGCAACTCGTACATCTTCCGTTTGAAGACGCAAAATATTTTTTTAATAATTCATTTGAATTTGGATAATTCAACTGTGACTCTATTTTAAAATGCAACTTCGGGGAATTTTAGGAACAATGGTTGCTGTTCTAGGTACTAAGTTTACGAGATAGATGTAAAAGTGTGGTCGATACGAGAAAGTGAAAGTAGCATCTCTGAACTTTAAAACTTACTTTTATCTACAAACGATTTCTGTGTTTCATAATGGCTAATCCTTGTTGCGAAACAAGTTGAAGTCCCAAACACATTTGCAGTTTTAGTAGACAGTTCTGATATAAGGATTTAGCGCTTAGAAGTTTCGAAACAACTATCGAAAATGTGTCGTCAATATCGGGCAATAATCAAATAATCCTTTTAAGTTTAGATTCAATGAATTCCCAAAGTTAAACTGCTTAAGAATATACAAATTTATTTGCAGGGAAAACTTATTTTTCTATATCACGTTAGATAAAAAAGATTCGTTGCGAGTAATTTGATACTGAATATTCTTTAAATAGAAAATATATTCTAAAATACCTGGCAAGGTGGCAGTTTAGTATCATTCTTCTGTAAATTAAACCATGGTCTCTTAAGAAGTGACTGATGGAAAAAAACGTCACCACCAATTATAAGCGCTTTTACTGTGTTCATTGATTATAATAACAACTAATTTTTTTAATTTTCCATTTCACCTCCATTATCAATACTCGTTCTGCCACCATAAAGTTATTTATCGAAAAGTCATGGATATTTTCCAGCATATATATACGGATGGTTCTAAACATAGTAATGGTACTGGGTGTGCAATTTACATCCCATCATTGGAAATGAAAATATTATAAAACTAGAGCTTTCTAACTTTGGCAGTATAATTTTAACAAAATCTTTTACTATTTTTTCTGCCCTACAACACCGTCGAATAGGAAAAAGTGTTACATACGTGGTACGTCGGTTTTTGAGAGTGTTGAAGACTTTAAAATCGTAGCCATTTCCTGGCCGTACTGTTTCATTACATAGTATATTGATTCCTATGAATAAAGTTATGCATTTTGTTTGGACAAAAAGGTAATTCTAACATTCTCCATAATGAAACAGTTGATTACCTTGCAAAAGAAGATGGAAATGATATGCCTCTATAACGTTGTCGCATACCGTACAACGATACCAAGTAGCATCTCAGCTTCTCAACACAGACTAACAAATTGTTTTCTAACACACCCTACACCCTAAAATTAAAAAGAAGCATCGAATGAACAAAACCAGCATATAAATGAGTGTGTGCACTCAAATTCGTAGAACGTTTAATCATGGAAGGTTTCCCGTACACCTGGACAAAGTAAGGATTAATATGTAATACATATGCATGTGAACATTGTACAGAGAGAGATAATACAGACCATTTAGTAATAGGCTGTATAAGAATAACAAGTAAGTGAGAATATGTATGAGGAGTTTGTAAGTTTTTAGTCCACTCCTTGAAATCAATCATATTTTACAACACAAGGCGTTGGGAATTTTTTCTTTTACAAAATAAAACAAATATTAAATTTGGCTTTGATCCTGGAAATTTTTTCCTTTTTACCTAGAAATCTACCTGTTTGTGCTACAGTTAATCACCGATCGACCTCGGGTGTGAAAATGTACGCGCCTATGCAACCATTTGTGCTTTCGGGTAGCTTAGTGATAGAAAAAAGCTAATGGTTTCCACCAAGGCAAGGGGAAATATTTTACGTTCTTCGGACAGTAGAGGAAGTTGTGCATATTTTAATATAATATAAATAGAATTCAATAAAACCATGTTCGTGCATTTTATTGCATAAATTATTTATTTGCTCGCCTTAGTATACGAGAAACCTATACAAAAGAAACGAATTTCATCGTTTCTAATATCCAAGGTTGGATAATGAGTTATAATAGTAGATAATACCTATCATCGTACACATAAATAACGGATTTATTGCATTGAAACTGCTGTTCATTACTAAATGTCATACGCTTGGAAGATTATATAATTGAGTGAAATGTAGGTACTTGATTTGTGCTCATTTGTCAATTCTAATTACTAACGTTACCACGTTGACCAGTCACATTGAATGCTGAAAGCATCTCAAGGGGTTTTGCATATTAATTACACATAATGCTCCCTTGCTTCATGTGATGAGTAATGCCAATAAGCGCTATGCAGACTTGTTCGTAGGATAATAATAATGCTATTTGTTTTCTATTTACTGTTAAATTTTATACATCTAATTTTCATTATTTTTCATTTATTAGTTTGTAGTATGTTTTAGTTTCTATTTTCTGCGCAATTGGTATTACTGTTTCTTTTTATTTTTCCAGTAAGTGGAAATTTTGTTTCTCTTGGACAATGAAGATATTATTATTGTTACCATAAATTGGTGCTTTTTTGGTTCTTTGTGTCTTCTTGTTCCATTTCCTCTTAACTTCAATTACTTGCCTTCGTATCCGTACATCTTAACTTGGATCTTCCTTTTACCTGTTTCTTCAATTAATTTTTTGTTACAGCATTGAGTTCCTTCATTTTGTGCATCTAAACTATCGAGGCCTTTATACCTTCTATGACTTTCATTATAAGTTCGTCTACCGTAAATTGTGAGATCCTCGTTCATCCGGCTCCTGCATTCTTTTCCTTCTTTCTTCAGTTTAATAGTTTCTCTTAATACTCTCCTTTCGAAGTAATGTAATTCTTCTTCGTTCTTGTTTATAAGGCATATTGTCTTCGTGGCGTATATTGTATACCATCTCTAATATTAACAATTTCCAATTTAGACTTCTTGCCCATATTTGTGACTTGTTGGTCTCTGTTTTTCATTCGTTTTTCTTGTTCAGATTCATTCCTTAATTGTTGAAATTAACTGCCTTTTAAAAGAAACGTTTTTCTGTTTTAATCATATTCTTATTTGCCTGTCTCCTTTTCTTGATATTTTCAAATACCTTGCATTTTGCTTGATTTATTTCCAAAACTCGTCATCTTAATGAAAGTTAATATTTGCTGCTATACCATCGTTATTACTGATTGTAGAAATTAATTAACAATTTCTGCATTGGAGTAGGGCCAGAATCTTCATCTTCCGTTTTTAAGACGATTACCTTACCACAATGGCCACCTAGCAGTTCAGTTTTGAGTCTCCTAGTATACCATAAATTGCATTATGGAACAGATCTAGTAGTTTTACCGCACGGTCTACTGTTTTCTAAACGATCGCCGTATCAATTAAGCCACCAACCATTAACATTAACACCTGAGTGCGTAGTAAAACTATTAGATTTTTTCCATAATGACGAATTTATGGGATATTAAAAAACTCAAAACTGTACTGTGTTAATTTCTCACCCATACATACGCAGTTTTTCAATGATTAGGAATATTATGTGCATCGCATGGTGGATCTCTTGTCTCTGAACTATTACTGCTATTCTCCTATTTTAGTTTGTGTATATTTATTTTGACTTTTCCTCAATCTTATTGTCAGTATATTACATATCTGTTCTGAAGCGTTACCCTTTGTGTTTTAATAATAGTAATATCTGTGAAAACCCTTCTTTTCGTCCTCCAAGAAAACTAGTACCTAAAACGTGTTTCTGCACGTGTGACATTTTCTTGGATTTGTTTTTAATATTACATTCAATTTTCTTTCTATAATATCTAATTTCGAAATGCATTTACAAATTCAAATTTCTATTTCATAGAGAATATAGGTTTATTATTCTGCATAAATATCTATCTACCTTGTAATTATATTCAGTATGTCTCGCTTTTTAGTGTATTCTAATTTTTGGCGTGCCCATTTTCTTTTCTCTCATTGGTTCATTTCAAATATGACCAGTGCACCTACGGATTCCGTTAAAAGTCTAGCTTTTGACGAAAACACTCTCCTCTTCTCCAGCCATGACTGATGCTAGTTCATATGTATATTTTTCAACGGTAACACATGTGCTTGTTCTGTGAGTGAAATTTTACTGTAGCCCGTACATGTAGTGCTCAATGTATTTACTTGATGGTCACAATATATATATATATATATATATATATATATATATATATATATATATATATAACATTCTGATCAAGGATAATCACACAAACACATACACACGAATACATTACTTACCGTTCAATACTTACTTTTATTCTAATCTCTGTGTTTTAGGGCACAGCTTTTTACCTAAGTATTTTATTGCAGCGTTTACAATTGTTTATATTTTACTTTTATTTCATCTTCTGCTTTCGCTTATTAATAATTTTATTTAATATATTCAAGCCTTAAAAGTTCGTTTTAACTAAATTAGTAAACAGCAATGTAATGGCAAGTTTATCTTATTTTCGCTAGTAATTTTTCTTTCAGCTTGACACTCATCCTAGACCCATCCTATACATATCATTGTAAATCAAACTAGTATTAATTATTATTAAATTTACTTATAACAACATGAAAATAATATAATTGCTATCGCTATTATTAAATTCACTAATTAAGGGGATAATAAATTGTCGCCCCATTAAAACTCACAACGAAGAAGATAATTAAATTACTATAACGAAGTGAGAAAGCAATTCTTTCGGATATTTAATTCGAGGTGGACAAAATTTAGCCACCTCTAACAGATAATTACAGCTTCTTATAGTTGCGACGTCCATGAGTTACCTTGGTAATTGTTAGCAATGCATTGGCATTGTGAACGGACGGGAGTCATGGCGATCGAGTCTCTTAGATTGATATGGTCGTGATGTGATCCGTGCAACAATGCCGAGAAGCGTCACGGAAACGACTCACGAGCTGCTTTTGTAAGCTGCCGAGAAGACAGGTTGTAGAAAGTGGTGCATTAAAAGCAAAAGTGACCGAAACTGTACGTTTGTGTTTTTAATTGAAGAGTAATGTCATTTAATATAGAAGAATCAAGATTAAAGAAAAAAACTACTTTTAATAATCATTTATTTGATTCTTCATACTACAGTGGCGTAGGATAGGTCAACAATTTCAAAATAATTAATAATAGTTCTTCTTACACATGTAAGAGCGTAAATAACAATGTGGAGCAGGCATTTCTATCTAACACTATTAGCTAAGAAAATAACAGAAAAGTATATGTACATGTAAGGATACAAAATATTACAATATTACATAACAGCACTAAATGTCAGATCAATTTTAAATACAACTAAAACATTAAACATTACATCCACGTACTCACAGTGGATTACAGAAAACGCCAATATAAAATAAAATAAAAGTAAAAGGTATGTATTGGGTTAGCAACTAAGTACTTTCGGTTTTGTAGTATAAAATAAAACACTTTTTTTTTAAACAAAGAATAGTTTTTAATAAATTATATATTTTCCATTTTGGTCAATGACCTTTTGCCATCTTTCTTTCAGCTGCACGATTCCGCGTTCATAAAATTTCTGGTCCATATCAGCAAAAAACTGAACCAGGTGCGAGTGAAGGTCATCGTTATTTGTGAAAGTTTTACCATTCAAAGAATTCTGCAAACTTCGAAATAATTGGTAATCAGACGGTGCTAGATCAGGGCTGTATGGGGGATGTGGCATCACTTCTCAGCCAAGCTAGATGTTTTTCAATTGTTGTGTGCAATACATGTAGCCTCTCCGCAACCTCTCGAATAGTTATATGACGATCCTCTTCAATTATGACTGTAATTTGGTCATCATCAACTTTAGAAGGCTGACCAGAACATTGCTCATCTTTGAGGGAAAAATTTCCAGAACGGAATTTTTTATACCAATTCTGACACCTGCGCTCTGTTAAGCAATTAGCACCATAAACTTCACATATCTTTTTGTGAGCCGCAACAGCTTTCTTTCCTTTACGGAAATAAAATAGTAAAATATGTCGAAAATGTTCGTTTCTGCACTCCATTTAAAATTAACCCACAACTAATAGCTTTAATAAAAATCACGCACTACTTGCTTCTGAAGTTACGTCAATGTGACTAGTATCACGCGACAAACGGTAAAGTACAGCACTAACATACGTTATACAAAAAATAAAGCAACGCTCTCTATCAGTAAAAACCGAAAGTACTTAGTTGCCAACCCAATACATACATACACACATATGTATGAAGTAATGAAAATCATGAAACGTGATTTTTTGAATCAGAAGAATTTTGGCCTCTATTTTTGTAACTCATACTTATATGACATCAGTTCGTATAATAAATATTAAAGACTTTTCTCAATAAAACTTAATCTATGCTTTGCAATTTCTAAGGTATATGTATTTATTTCTAGTTTCATTTTCATTTAACCTTAGCGACCTATTGAAGTTCTCCCTAGCATACAAAAACATGACTCAAATATAGACACGCCGTACAGTCATAACTTTTAGTTCAGGAGACACTACTGGCTCTACCAGAATTTCGTATCCTTATGAGTACTAGTCGTTTTTCTAAAACTCGTACCATATCTGTGGACGATTCTGGTGCTTCTATTCCATTTATCATAACTGTATGAAAATAGGAATGATAATATGTACATCCTGAGCACTAAGGACTTCAACGTCATGTAATAATCTATATAAATAAAACATATGTATAGGACAAAGTGTCATACATATGATCTCTACATGGCATTTTCAGTTATACATATACGCAATTGTTACGCCCATTAGACTGGATCGAAGTCCTTTAATAAGATGAGAATGATGTCTGACAATATACGTTTTAAATCCAAAAAATACTATATCATTATTGTTTAATACTTTTAATTATTTATGAAATAATCACTGAAAGTGTTTAGACCAATAGACGAATACTTTCAGAACACTCTGTCGAGGTCAAAAATAAAACAACAGTGCCATCCATTATCATGTCGTCAGCTGCATTATTATTTGCATAGATAATATATAATATAAAACCTACTACACAACCCTAAAAGCTCCGCTTTTTAAAGTGCGTTTACCCGATGCAATAATTATGAATTTGAGGATATTGACTATGAGTAATTTTGAAGCCCTGAAGTCATTCCAACAGTATCCTTTATTTCTATAATATGATCATTTTTCAATTACTAATTTATAATTTACCATGTCAGAGACTCTGCTCAGATTAATCAAAAAATCCAATACATATATTACCCTGACCTATATTTTAGTATAATTTATTTAGAAACTTTGCAAATGTACAAACTCTGCTACATGCTTTTCTGAAACCAAACTGAAGTTTACTGAATAATCTGTAATATTTTAAAACAATGATTTAATTTTTGTAGCTTTTTGTCTTTAGATAAAGCTCTTTTTGTCTTTACATAAATGGAACATCAATTTGCTTGAAATTACTCTGAAGTAAAGTGAAAAGTATTGCATTAAGAAAGGAGCTAGTGATGATAACTAAATTTATTTAGAAAGTGATATATAATTAAGTGGATTGATAAAGATAAATGAGAATAAGACAGTAGTAAAAATAAAAGTAGGTAAAACGTACAATATACAACTAGAATATGTGATACTATAACAAACTAAAAATTTCAAATACCTTGGCACGAAAATAACCAAAGCCAAAACCATAAAAGATGACATCATAGAAATAATAGGGACTGCAGGTGCTTTTTTACCGTACTCTTTAGCCATATGGTTTTTTGATCTTTAAGCACTATTTAGGCAGTAGTTTCATGGCTTTCGAAAAATAAGAGATCATGCTTTTTCAATAGATGTCACTGCTTTACTATTGTTCGAACTTCTATTACTCAAACTTTCCTGAATTTTTGCGTATATAATAATAATAAATTAAGCATAGTTTCCCCACCTGTGATCACGGAAGTAACGAATGCTGTAGAATCAAACTTTTTAATTATTGTAAAAGAAAATTTAACCCAATACTATCATCGCATATCTGCAAATCTTGAAAGGCAATCACAAAGTACAAAATTACTTGGAAATGATCAAAAAGAATATCTGTGGCTTTTTTTATAACAAAGCAATCTCTTCAAGTATAGAAACTTGTCTGACATTTTGAATAACTAATTCAATAAAGCAACTTCTTTTTAAATCCTTTTCTTTCAGCGGTACATAATAACTACGTTAGGAAGGTTATCTAAATCTCTAAAACTACAAATGCTTAGTTTTTGGTATATGTTTATTAGACATATTTGATTTTAAATCACATCAGAAAAACATCCTTAAGCTGTGGCGTTCATATCGTGGGACAACCGGTATAT
Organism: Dermolepida albohirtum; assembly: GCA_031893035.1. Taxonomy (NCBI): domain Eukaryota; kingdom Metazoa; phylum Arthropoda; class Insecta; order Coleoptera; family Scarabaeidae; genus Dermolepida; species Dermolepida albohirtum. Next base: position 110,882 of record JAVIWB010001678.1, read on the forward strand.
ATATGTATGTGTGTGTATATATACATATATATAAAAGTGTCCCAAACTTAACGCAAGATTTGAATTAAATAGAAAACACAGTTTTTAGTCTTTTGATTGTTATTTTTTTTATTGAATCATAAAGTACATAGGATAGGGTTGTTTATGGAATAACACATCGGGCAAATGGCCTCCACGGCTTTGCATGCACTCGTTTGTCGAAATTTTCCATGACCATTATGCATAAATGTGGCTGAATTTCGTTGATGCAGCGTTGAATCTCCTCCTTTAATGTACGGGTGATTGTGAACTTGTTGACATAGACCTGTGATTTCAAATAACCCCATAAAAAGAAATCTAGTGGATCAATTCTGATCACCGAAACGAGAGGCACCGTCTTGTTGAAACCACATATTGGCCACATCCAATTTCGGCAGAAAGAACTGTGTTATCATGTCGCGATATCGAGCACTGCTTGACCACCTTCATTTTCAAAAATGTATGGTCCGATTATGTCTCCAGCCCAAAGTCCACACCAAACAGTAACACGTTGTGAATGCATTTGTTTTTCGACAATCACATGTGGGTTCTCAGAACCCCAAATGCGGCAATTTTGGCGATTAACAAAGCCATCAAGGTGAAAATGTGCTCCATTGCTTAAAATGATTTTGTTCGAAAAATCAGCATCCATTTTTTGATGTTCAATAATCCATTCAACGAACTGTCTTAGCTGTGCGTGGTCATTAGGCTTCAGTTGTTGTGTTAATTGAATTTTGCAAGCACGGAGACACAAATCTTCAGTGAGTATACGCTGTAGAGAGCCTCTTGAAATTCGTAATTCTTGTGCACGACGGCGAATTGAGATTCCTGAATTGTCACCGACACTCTCACACACTGCTGCGATATTGACATTTGAACGGCTTGTTTTTGGACGACCAGTGTGTTTGGTGTCTCCAACGGATCTAGTCTCCCCGAATTTTTCAATTAATCTCTTCACATATTTTGTATGAAATTTTTGAACTGCGGCCGCCAAGCTTTCATTATTTTGAAATATTATTCAATAATGAAGACACGTTGCTTTATCGTGTAACGCTCCATTTTTACTAACCCTAAACTGTCAGCTGTCGAATTGTTTTTTTATGGTTTCCAACACTTTACTGCACAAATGGCGACAAATTCAAATCTTGCGTTAATTTTGGGACAACCATTATGTACATTTAAGGGGCTAGTGCCTTGCTGTGTATCGACGATACATAATAATAAATGTTTTCGAAAAGAAAACGATACTTTACTAGTTACTCCTACATGTAAGTATAACAAGTCACAATAGAAACGTAATCGACAACGTATGAAATCTGCAATTAAGCTAGCGGTGTTATCGATATCCGCTCTAATTTCGTGTGACTTCAACTGATATCTTTTTCTAATCTGAATATTGTTAAAACATATAAACAAATCTTTGGACATTTCTTGTATTCGGTAAGTCCAGTGCATTATAGTTCTACTTAAGGCATTAATAACTTTTAAAGTATTCAAATCTTTATTGTGCTTTCAAATAATCCAAGGAATAACCCCTGAATTTTTGTCGCTACTTCTTTTCAGAATGGAGATCCGATTTTGGCTTCCATTCGTTGTAGTAAGCGCAGAGATTAGTTACTTTACTAATTAAATAAATTTATATTATCGTATATAAGTAAACATTTTTAGTTAAAGAGTATTTTGTTACTAATATTTTGTTTTTCATTGTGTTAAATGTTTGCTTCTTTTATAAATCTAGGATTAGAATAGAAGCTAGAGTGTTGCACATAATTTTCTATATTTGATTCGCTTAGAGTTTGGAAGTGTAGTATACTTGTACCAAATAACTTTCTTATTCAGAAATACGTAGCTCTTGTAATAATGCCTGTTTATTTTGAGTATCCATTTAAATTCTCTTTCGTGTTATGCATCTTAGAGCAATATACTCTGATACCATGAATTATTTATCTTCAGCGAAACTGGTTACATTTAATTCCTGAAACACATCTGATTAATTAATGATAGACTAAGATACCTGTACTTCTCATCCATTTAAAATAATACTGAATTTGTCCCGGAGTTGTTAATGTAATGAGAGCGAGTTTGTGGTTGAGGCCTTCTCACCCGAGGGGATGATCTCGGACTTAGGTCGCGGTCAAGACACCGATCTCTGTGACCTGCATTATGTATGGGATCCGTTTTTCACTTCGTTTGATACTGAACAGAAACATGTGTCCCTTTGCGATCTCACTCAACCTATTCACTCAATCCGAAAATAAAGTAAATACAGTACTGTATTACAAAAGCAAATATACTGCGTTTATACATATGTTCCTGGATATGTATGTATACACAATACACAATTTCGCCTATAGTTTAGAATATTTCGGCTTTCATCAGAATTACATACTAAATTGAATAGGTCGTCTTCATATCATTATGTTAGCAGTAAAAGCATCAAAACCCCAAAAAAGATTAAGTGAAGAAAAGGATATCATGAGCATTTAATTTCTGTTTTATTTCAATTTTTGTATTTCTTCTTTACTCATTCAGATATAAACTATTACTATTTACCTATTATTTCCAAATTTATCCGCAATTGCCCAACACCCCTCCACTATACGATCCAATAATTTATTGGCAGCGACTTAGCTGTCTATTCCACTTCTTTTCTTTCTGCAATGTCACTGATTATCAGAAATATTGTCCGATGATTTCCTAACTATGTAAAATCTGTTAATTATATTTATTCACTTTTATATGCTATATATATATATATATATATATATATATATATATAGCATATATATATCGCCTACGCCTATGTAATTAGAAAAACATAGCTTGCTTTACTTTCTTTCTATTATATAAAGAAAATAGAAGAAGCAGTTTTTCTAACTACATGGGTCTTTGACGTTTCAGAATACATTTATTTTGTTCTTCCTTCAGACCTATAATTATTTTCACTCAATGGTATTTCCTATTAAAGTAATATGTTAATTTTATTTAACTAGATAGCGTAGGTGAGAAGTGACAGTCAGTCAAGTAGTGACAGTTACGTTTTTTTTTTACATGTACACAAATTTAGTTTATCAAATAAAATATTCTCAACATTTCCAAGAAACTTATTTAACATTTTCTACTATTACTTACACAAGCTGATAACATGTAGAGTGTAATCATCCTACTATCAAAAATTGTGTTATAATTACACCTTACATTTTGTCGCCTTATGTAATAGCAAAAAGTTAAGTAATTTTCTTAATTCTAATATTATTAAATATTATAAGCCTGAGGAAGGAACAAATAAATAGATTCTGAAACTTCACAGGCCTATGTAATTAGAAAAACTTCGCTTTTTTCATTTTCTTTTTCTGAATTTCCCTTAATTGGGAATATATATATATATATATACATATATATATATGTGTGTGTGTGTGTGTGTGTGTGTGTGTGTGTGTGTGTGTGTATGATTCATTAGTCACATATTATAATATTAAAATACTTACTTGAAAAGACAACCAGATTTTAACGTTGTGATTTAAAACCATTTTCGTATTAAGTTTTGTACATTTCAATTATTGAATATATCATCTTTCTAGAGTTGCAATTTATCATAGTTATTTAGTTATTTTCGTATAAATAAAGCTATTTTCTTTACTTATATCTTCTCGATTTTCTTATACAATTACTCTATTCACTATTCCTGTTGCTATCTTGAAAAATAACCTAAAATTATAATAAAATAATAATTATATAATCGCAGTTTGAATGTTATCTAAGTAGATATTCCGAAATTGAAAGCCCCTAAGATTAAGATAGTTTACTCTGTTATCGACTAGAGTTAGCCACAGTAATTTTAAATTATTATAACGGTTGATTCATTTGGAGGTACCTTTTTTTTAGCATGGCCCATTCTGAAGTTCGAATTTTCGAGAACGCGTTCGAGAATTTCAAATGGTATTTGGCGAATGCAAGTAACGTTGGGTTCAAATTACTCAGTCGTAGCTGGCTTGTCCACGTAGACTTTGAACTTTACGTAGCCCCAATGCAAAAAGTCTAAAAGTGTGATATCACATGTTCTAGGCGACCATTGTACAGCTCCATTACGTGAAATTAAATGTTAATCAAATTGCTCTCGCAAAAAAAGCCATGCTTTCACGGACTGTGTGGCAAGTAGCGCCATCTTATTGGAACCAAACGTCGAAATCATGAGCGTCAATTTCAGGCAGCAAATAGTCCATTATCATTGCGCAGTAACGGCTACCATGCATAGTTATATTGCGGCCGTCTTTATTTTTAAAGAAATATAGACCGATGATTCCACCTGCCCATAAACTACAACAAAACGTGGCTTTGTCTGGAAGTAATAGTAACTTTTGAATTTCTACGGGTTGCTCTTCGCTCCAAATAAGTCAATTGTGTTTATTAACGTAGGCATTAAGCCAGAAGTACTGTGGATCTTCTTCAAACATTTCAAGAGCCCAAAGACTGAAGTGGTGACGATTCGAAAGAGTGATCGCTTTCAATTCTTGAACGAGTTGAATTTTGTATACTTTTAATCAAAGATCATTACGTAAAATAGTAAAATACCCCAAGTTGTGGCATACAACAAGCCAAGCTGTTGAAATCTACGTTGAATCGATTCTTTACAGTCAACGCGTACACTATCAGCTACCATCGCTATATTTTTTTCAAATTTTTCAATGGTATAGAGAATTGTGCGTCCGATGGGGCAATTACGTAGTTGCTTTAAGCGCATGAAACACATTTCTTGTGAACGCTGATTTTCATAATACAGCTGAATAGTTTGTAGGCGCTGAACCGAGCTGGCTTTCCATAATAAAATTTCACGCAATACTTAAATAAAATAGCGTGAAAGTTTGACAGGACTTACGCTTTAGCTGCCAAAATATCGCTATTGATAAAAGTACATCATAATGTATCACCCATTACAAAGGACATTTAAATAATCGCTAATCAGTACAATGGACATCGATATTGTATTTTCCCACTTATATTTGAAAATAATTTATTAAGATATATTATTTTTGAAATACTTTGGAGTAACTCTTTCTAGTGTTACTTCATTGTATTCAACTGACACAAGAACGTGGAACATTTTCCGTGAAATAATTACAGTCTCATTATATCAATTTTAACATTACAATTTGAGGAATCTCATTGTAATATATTATATTATATAAATCAATATATTCAAGAAAACAAGGTAACTATTTTATTTTCGAATGCTTGGCGTTTTTCTTTTCTGAAAATTTGTATAATCGACTAAACAACATGTACAGACATGTTTCATTCAAATTTATTCTGGAGAAAACATAAAGCGGAACTAAACATGACTTTTCACACAAATCTGATACAATATATCATGTACCGGACGTACGCATCTGCAGTTACATGTAGAGATATTTCAAGAATTATGTTTCCTTTAACTGTCCGTCTGATATGAATTACGAACTCCAAATATAAATGGTAAAGCATAGTTGTTACGTTTCACTTTAATAATGCATGCCAGGCAGAAATTTCATCTTAGAAACGAACTCAATATAGACAATAATGTTTATTCTGTTAGAAAATAATCAAAATCAATATTTTCTTTCAAACATTGTATTTAACAAATACATACATATATACACTACTGGCCAAAAGTTTTTGCCCAAGTATGTACTCCAATATTGTTCAAATAAACAGTATCACAGCCTAACTAAAACCAATATGTTAGTAAATTTTAATTAAAGATAAATATAATACGCGTAGTATTTATATATTTAAGTAGTTTGAAACTAAATTATGAAAACGATTATTTCATAATCCACGTAAAGCGATTAAATAAATCCTTTCCCGCTCTAAAATTTTAAATACGATTCCATTATATTTTGCTGGAATGTCTGTAGGTAATTTTATGAAGATAGTCGGTCTCCTAAGACAAGAATGATATCAAGAAATTTAGGAAGAAAATGTCATTTCCTCTGGAACACGACTAATTCGAGAAGACATACACAAAAACTCTGTGGTCCCAGTTACAGGATAGCCAAAACAGGACCAGAAACTCTGACAAAATTATTAGAGATGATGCCGAGATTGTGTCAGGTAGTAAAAGTTAAAAATGGTCGTACTGTCGAATCAAAAATTTAAACAAATTAACAATAATATTTGTTAAAATTATTTGAAATAATGCTTTCTTTAAAATTTTTCAAGATTTCGAATAATCATATAATGAAAGTTTAATTTTTGAGTATTATACTTGTTTTTCTATTATCTGAGTGCACAAACGCATGGGGTAGTGTATGTATTACTTTACTTTGTTAATTTGCGCACATACTGGATTACAAAGGTTATTATAATTTAGTTAAATGTAAATACAATATAATATTTATTAGCATTAAATAAACCTAATATAGTCTTAATAATCAAAACTTGAATACTGTATATTAATTAAATTCATAAAAATTCAATAATATATCTTTTAACAAAAATGGATTTATGTAATGAATTTACTATATTGTAAATTGAATAAAATTTATACTAACTATATTTTATATCTTAAGCATATTTACTAGAAATTTTTCTCGTGGTATGTCTGTTTATGTAGCACTGGTTATTGAAGTACAATAATCATACATTCCTTTATATTTATTATATAAAAAATTCATTATTAAATTTATTACCTCAATCTCAATTGTCTAATCTCAAATGTCTAAGTAAACACTATATATATATATATATATATATATATATATATATATATACAGCCTGTCTCAGAGAAGACAGAACTTTTTGAAAATAAAAGCAAAAACTTACTATATCGGTAAAATTCATTTATTTTATTTAAAGTAGTCGCCTTCGGCTTCAATACAACGTTTTGTGCGGTCAAATAACATGTCGAATGAATTTTTAAGTTCATTTTTAGAGATGTCCTTCAAGATCGCTGTCAGCGCCTTTTTAGCGGCTTCGATGTCGGCATAACGCTTTCCCTTCATCCGCAAATGTAGTTTGGAGAATAGATAGAAACCACAGAGGGCCAAATGCGGTAAATACAGGGAACAGTTGATGGTTAAAATGCCATTTGTAGTTAGAGAATCAGTAATAAGTGTCGAGAGATAGTGCATTATCATGTAACAATCGCCAGCTACCATTTTCACGAGTTTGAAGGCGCACACGACGAATACACGCCAAAAGATGCTTCATAAAACCAAGAGAATATACAGTTTTGACTATTTGACTAATTGGTACAAACCACGTGCATTGAGCCTTATGAATCATAAAAACAAATCAACATTGTCTTCACTTTTGACTTCTCCGAACAGATTTTCTTTCTTCGCTTGGATTCTTCCATTCAGAGCTTTGACGCTAGGTTTTAATAGAATACCTGAAGCTTTCGTCACTTTTTGAACTTTTAATCAAGTCTGCACAATGTTGAATTCGGAGTAATTTTGGATCATCACTAAGCTTGTATAATACAAACCTTGCACAAATATTTCTCAGTTCCAAATACTGTGTCAAAATACAATGAATTGAATCTGAAACGTTTAATTCCATTCCCACGTATCGTAATAAGGATTTCGGCTGATTTTTGATAAATTCACGCGCAAGTTCGATGTTACTTTCCCTAGCCACAGATTTCTTGCACAAGGATGTTCGTCGTCATCTATGACCACACGATTATCTTTAAATCGTTTATACCATTCATACACACTCGTACGTAATAAACGCGCATCAATATACACTTGTTTCATAAAATTAAATGTTTCAGTAAACGATTTACTTAGTTTAAAACAGAACTTGATATTTGTTTTGTTAAAAATTGATTTTTCGACCAATGTCAAATAAACACTATTACTTTATGCGCAATTTCTCTGCTTCTAATGATGCAAATGTCATATTTTGATGCAACATTGCTGAAAGATATATCTTACCGACGTATATTTTTTTAATAGATGATGCCACTAATTATTACTTTTTTAAAAAAGTTCTATTTTCTCTGCGACAGACTGTGTATATGTATTTATAAAATTTTGAAATCAAATAAATCAAATTCAAGACATATTAAACTTCTAATTTTAAAAATAAATTAATAAAGAAATAATTTTTACGATAAACTCAAATTCCATAAAATTTTGAATCCAAATTCAACTTATAAAAACTTAATTTATGCCCATCTTGCTTGCCGGACGAAAATGCATATTGTAATTTATGCAACTCTTCTAATCGGACGAAATTATAATCGCCGTAAATTCTGGCAGTCTCTTTTTATTATATCTGTCGCCCCGGTATTCAAACATAAATGTATGCAGTGCTTTAATTGTTTCTGTATTTGATCCTGAAATATTTTGCCATAATTTAGTAATGTTATAAATAATATAATTTATTAAATATTTTATATTCTGTATTCTAAAAAGGTTTAAGTAAGCCTAAGCAGTGTTTCTATAAATCATGCACATATGCACTCGCCAAAAAAGTGTGTAGTTTCTGGCATATATTTTTTTCTTTTTATCGGACTTGCTGGTCGAACGATTCATTCCGCTTGTCTTCAATGTGGTCACCTCGTCCTGTTTTCTATCCCACTCTTACGCATACGTACTTAGATCTATCTCACGTCATTCCGTATAGCACGATTAGCGGTCGAGCCCCTAAAATACATAGTCTGGTGTTGTGCATGTGCAGGAGGAATGGGACTTGCAAGTATTTTTAAATTATGTATTAAATAAGAAAGAACTCTAAAATGTAAATGATGTAATGTGATTTTTAAAGATGTAATACTTTCAGTTTGGCGTGGATTGATTTTGTAATCAAAGCGAGTTTCAGTGCAGTAGTTCAGCCCTGAAGATGTCCCATACAAATGGGTACGAAACGTCAACAGATATACAAGTGACGCAGTTCCAGTCCGGAAAACCGGAAGCAGATATCAAAGCGAGAGTATAATATTCCTCTTAATAATCTAATAACATGTCTTAACCGCAGTGATTCTAAACATATGGGGCGCGATAACACTAAATGGGGGGCGCGAGCGTATTGAAAAGATAAAACGAAATATTAATTTCTTTTCAATTTTTTTAATTTACTGAAGAAATGTAATAAAGTACATACATTTCAAACAAATTTAATAATTATTAGTGATCCTTTTGACTCTTCTGCTCCTGTCTTACATTTTCGGCTTCCAGTCTATTTTCTTTCTCGAAGCGATTTTGTGTCTTAATTCATAAACACGTTGCAAAACTTTCCCAGATATTAACCATCTTGCATCGCCATAAAGCAGAATGTACTAAATACATATCCTTACAAGATGTAGTAAAGATTCTATATTTAATGGGTCTCAATTTGAAATAATTTACTACGGTTATAATTCATACAATATTCAGACCAGCATTCATCTCTTTGAAAGCCAGGGTTTCTCTGTGAATCATACAGTTTGTCCAGATACACTGTGGAGATTTCTATTTCACAAATGTTCGCAAACTTTGGAGTCTTTCAGACATTGTACGACCACTCTCGGTGCATAATATGACGCAATTTTTTCACACTTTCACGTCGTTTACAAAGTAATTTATATATTAAATAATGCAAGCTGAGCTCTATTATCTTGCAGAAAAATAGTTCTTCTGCTGCTGACATACCAGTACAAAATAGAACATTTATTAATTATGAGTATCTTTATTGCTATCTGTTTTTAAATTAATAACAATTTGTCACGCTACTTTCCGAAAAGTTGATGCTATATGTCTTCAACTTTATCACTAATTCGACGGGCAATAATATTATTTGAAAGAGTTATAGACTGCAATTATTTAGCAAAATTATCACCAAACAGAGGTTCTACAATCTGAATCACAGTTGGTAGAATTAGTTCTTCACCATTGGTGTGAGGCTTTTTACATTTGCCTATTTTAAATGATACTTTAGAAGAAACAAGCAAAGCTTTTTCATCCACAGACAAAACTTTTTTGAAAAATAATTTCTTCTTTTCATATGATTTTAATTTTAAGTATAAGAGTTTTCGAGGTTTGTTAATGTACTCACTATAAAACTTTTCCAAATGTCCAAATGTATTAGGGTTCATGCTGCCTGCTATTAAAATGTTTAAGCAAATGGTACACATAGACTTCTGTTCTTTATTTATTTTAGTGCTTGTGAATTCAAAATTCAAGTACTTTTGAGGACATTTTCTTGATTTTGTATTTAGAACAGCGCTCGACTGTGTATTAATTGACGCTTCACCATCGGCAAATCCTCGCTTACGTCCACTTAAAAATTTACCCATGATATTCATTCTACCAAAATTTACTGACGACTTTCTATAACACGAAAAGGATTGAAATAGCTGGACGACCAAAATTAACAAAAGACTATAACATGAAAAGGATTGTATATAGCTCTATGACTATCTTCAATCCTTTCCATGTAATAGAGGGTCATGTGTTAATTTTGGTAGAATGAGAAATAAATTACATTGATTATTAATAGATAGGTGTGAAAATGAATGTAATGTCAAAAATAGAGTAAGTAATTACTGTTTACAATTTTTTTGAGACTTTAATAGTCGTACCATAAACAGAAGACGAGAGTTACTCTAATATGGACATTTTGAACTTATTTTATATTCTCGGAGAATGCCATATATTGTTGACAGAACATGCCGTATGTTTAATGAGTGATATCCTCATTTATCACCAACGAATAAACAAAATTTATACAAATGTACAATCAAAGTTTGTCCTATTCACGAATTTGAAATCTATTATATCACCTAAAGTAGATGAAGAAGCGAAAAAAATTTGTTTGGGCATATTTCAATCTTCATATCAATTCTCATGTTTCAATGAGACCCTCAGCGCACGACCTAATTTATTATGCAGTGCAGAAAATTTCGAACAAGCTTACGAAAGAAGAGGAATTCACTCGGGAATTTTATGGTGTTTACAGCAAATCAGAAGTCATATCGAACATTTGCAAATTATTGTATTATATTTCTTCAACTTTCTAGATTATTTGCAAATTTGGAATGCAAATTTGTTCACTTTAATCTTTTGTTTATTCAATACTGATCATTAAGAATTTTTCTCAAGATCATAGACAAAAGTTGACTTGTGGTAAAACTTTTGTCAATGATCTTGGAATATTCTCTGTTAGATAAAATAATTTCTAAATGGTCGTATTCGATTCTCTCATTTATTTATTCATAATTTCATGGTAAGATATTATGCAGTTGACAAAATAATTGACGCTACCTGTTATTTCCCTAGCTGCCTATCAACAGTCATAGCAATTTGTGGTTTGTTCTACCAAAATCAACAAAAACTTATCATATCATTAAAAAGATTGAATATTGGTATAGGGAATGCTATTTCATGTTGATGTATCCTGCTATTCTGCATTTGAATAAGAAAAAAATATGCAGCATTGTCTTTAAAAAACAAAAGTTTTGGTGGTTTAAAGTTGTACCTACTCTAAATTACTTTATGAACACTTTGTAAAAAATTTATCAACAATAAAACCATCAGAGTTAAGCTTGAGGCATCTTTTACTTATGCTGCAAATATTTTTCATTTCATCATTTCCGGTGCCAATATAAATACAGCAAATAATAAATAATAATTACGTAAAGCCAAATATATTCCATAAAAAATCAAAATATTTCAATAATTGTCAAATATGGATACCGGAAAAGCTTAAGAAAATTTTCCTAGAATATCTTGTAGAACTCAAATATGTACGTAGTAAAAGGTACATCCTTCCCTTTAAAATAAACGTGTTAGGGGTGGCTTTCATATTGTCATCACGAAAACATTTTCTTTGTATAGAACAGGTATGGGCAACCTTTGAAATGTTGTGGGAGAAACTTTAATGTGCAAATACGTTCGCGAGCCGCATTTAAAAGTAGCGCATTTTAAAGTGGAGTTTTGAAGTAGTGTTCATAATTTTTAACGATAGATAGCAGACATGAAACAGCGGCCGGTGGTTGCCCAAATATGGTATAGAACCTTAATACTTTTCAGCCAAAAACACAAAATACGTCTAACGCATGGTTTCAATTTCATATATGTATAGTTTCTTATTTACTAGTTTTATTATTTTAATACTTAATTAAATATCAGTACTTAGTATATAACTACATATATATATATATATATATATATATATATATATATATATATATATATATACATATATATATATATATATATGTAGTTATATACTAAGTACTGATATATATATATATATATATATATATATATATATATATGTAGTTATATACTAAGTACTGATATATATATATATATATATATATATATATATATATACATACGTGCGAGGATAGTTTGACAAGTAGTGAGAATGACACATAGGTGGCGCTCTAATTGGTAAAACAAATGCACTGTAATTTAGATTGCCTATTTATATGTTTACATTCTCATATTTAGATAAATCGGTTGATTAGTTTATTTTTGACAGCTGATTGAAGGAGAAGCAACACTTCGTTTTGTTAAAATGGAAAAAGCAGAGTATCGTGCGGTGACTAGATACTTCGTAATTAAGGATATGAAAGCTACCGAAATAAAAGATGAGTTACGGGAAACATTAGGTGAATCTGCTCCATCATCCGCCAGAATAAGTAGAAGGGTAAATGAATTTAAACGTGGTAGAACACGCTGTGTAAACATTTCAACAGAACGCGCACACCACATTTTAACGAAAGAATTGCGCCCTTCCAAGCTTTCGGCAAGACGGGTGCCACTATTGCTCACGACTGATCAAACGTTCACTCGTTTGCGCATTTCCAATGAGTGACGTTTATAAGCGAAATCCGGTTAATTTTTGTAGGCGATTTGTTACTTGCGATGAAACTTGGATACACTACAGTACACCCGAAACTAAACAACAGTCGAAACAATGGTTAGAACGTGGTTCTGCACCTCCAAAGAAAGCGAAAACCACTTTATCGGCAAACAAGGTGATGGCATCAATTTTTTGGGATTCAAAGCGCATTTTGCTCATTAATTACCTTCAGAAAGGTGCCACAATAAACGGACAATATTATGCAAAAATTAAATGTTGAGATTCGTACTAAACGGGCAGGAATGGCAAAGAAAAAGATTGTGTTCCACCAAGACAACGCTCCCTCGCATACCAGCACAGTTGCGATGTCCAAAATCCACGAGTTGCATTTCCAATTAGTACCGCATGCGTCTTATTCGCCGGATCTAGCCCCTTCCGACTTCCACCTTTTGCCAAAATTGACAACGGCACTAGGTGGAAAGAAATTTTCGTCTAACGACGAGTTTATCATCTTCGTAAATGAGTATTTTTCAACCCTTCCGGAATCGCATTTTAGAGATGGCATAAGGGCATTGGAGCACCGTTGGAATAAATATATTGCTCTTTTAGGAGAACATATTGAAAAATAAATATGATTTTGTATTTAAAAAATTCGTTTTTCTTTTCCATTCTCACTACTTGTCAAACTATCCTCGTATAATATAAATTTTCACTAATATTTAAAACTCTTCTGTTTTTATTATTTTTATAATATAGACTTTTAAAATCTTTTAATATTCATTACTTTCAATTAGTGTTTTCCCGCTCCAGTTTCTACATTCATGAATCTCCAATTAAGTTATACAGATTACTCGCCCAAATTGTAAACCATTTTATTGGCGATGTATATAATACCATCTTCAAATATTTTCAGTTGTCAAGATTTATAGTGGTTAAATTAAGTATAAAAGCAATTTAAATTTTAAAAACTTATTAATAATTAATACTATTACTGGTAAGTACGTTTTACCACTTTCAAATACTTTTAATTTATTTTCAAATATTTAATATAGTAGGATATGATATTTATAACTGTAAAAAATCAATGCATTTGTTTCCTGGACCTATATTTATATGTTTTGATTTGAAAAAGCCTAGTTATTTGAAAAAGATCTCTTTTACATATTTAATTTAATATGTAGAAATCTTTTTTTTTTGTAAATATTGTTTATTCTATTAGTAAAAACTTTGTCAAATTTTTTTCTATGCGCTTCTATAATTGGACATGTTAATTCTTCATAATTCCTATTTATGTCAATCTGTCATTGCCTTCTGTCTTTCAGTTCTAAATTATAGGTTTTTAATAACTTTTATAACTATAAATATATTCTAATCCTGTATCATCCCCTGAGATAATAAATATCTCTGTTACATATTTACTTTAATACGAAAAAGTATTTATTTTTTTTATAAATACAATATCGTTCATTTTTTCCTTTTCTATAATTTAATTGTTAATTCTTACTAATTCCTACTTAATATGACATGTCAACCTGTCATTGCCTTTTTTTAATTCTTAATTTTAGGTATTTTTAGGCTGTTCTAACTACAAATATATGTTATTCTAGTACTGTTGCACCCCATAGATACATAATGAATTATTATCTCTTAGCAACTCTGACATTAAATTATTTTACATATTCACTCTTAACTTTTTTATTGTAACATCGACAGAACAGTTCTTCTAAAGACCGGTAAAGCATACGGTATGATATTATTTGGACTTAAGCAGTAGTTTTTGGCTGAATTTATTTTGATTAATTTACTCTGTTCCCCATAGAAAGCAAAACGTCTATAGGTAATGTAAGTTACTCACTTGAGTACTCCAATCCTCCCAGCTTTCTCAAAATCTAAATCAACTGGCGATTTTTGATCTGTACGGTCAAAGACAATGACAGTGATTGGAAACGTAGATTAAACAAAAATTGAAATCAGTAGACAATGAAGTTTTCCAAAATATGATATCGAAAATACGAAGATTATTGCAACTTGTAGATGAAGGCACTTTTTACGCAATATTATCATATAAATAGGCATAATTTGAAGTTCGTTAGTTTTTAATAGTAATGTAAGTTACTCACTTGAGTATTCCAATCCTCCCAGCTTTCTCAAAATCTAAATCAACTGGCGATTTTTGATCTGTACGGTCAAAGACAATGACAGTGACTGGAGAACTAAAAAAGAATTGAGTCGTAGATTAAACAAAAATTGATATCAGCAGACAAAGAAATTTTCCAAAATATGATACCGAAAATACGAAGAATGTTGCAACTTATAGATGAAGTCACTTTTTACGCAATATTATCATATAATCAGACATAATTTAAAGTTCGTTAGTTTTTAATAGGGAGTTTATTTTGAACATATTAAACTTTCTTAAAATAACACCCTAAATTCAATTGAACAATATTTTCTTTAGCACTCTCGAATTCATTTAATTTTGATTTAATATTATTTAACAGTTCTATAATTTCTGATATAGTTACTGTTGGTTATTAATAGACATCATCTAATTATGTACTACACATGTTGCCAATACCCATACTTGTGATCGATACTAGCAATTACAAATACATTGCACTAATTAGGTGTCTCATGCGTGCTTTGTGTTTACCGCTCAATATATCAATAGATTAAACTAAATTACACATTTGGTAATGTGTTAAAATAATTTTTGATGAATCAACTTTTCGAAAATTCAAATTTTCCATGTAATTTATGTAACTATCAGTTGCGTTCTAAGTTTATTGACATACATATATACTGCCCAGTTCCAATAAAGACATGCATGGTTCGGCTTTTATTTGTGAAAATTTTAATTTTATCTTTGCAGGTCTTTTAAATTATACTATCCTATTCTTATGTTTTCCAACCTTTCGGTAAAAGATTATTGATACAAGATTTTTGTTTTCCATTCCTTCCTATTCTCGTTATATATTTCTCTCTGTTGCAGCTTGCTTCACCTTATTCTCCAGCATTTTTATTGGTCTATCCGTATGGTGTTGCTTCGTATGCTTTCATTGCGATTCTTTTCTCTGTGTATATGCCCTAACCACTTCAACTGTCTTTCTCGTATTTTTAACAAACCTTGTCACATGGACGGCAGATCAAGCGACTGCGCAGGGCTATTGAGAATATCGATGTTGGCCTCTTATCGAAATTGTAATGTAAAGACTGTAACATGAGAACAGGATTTGTGTTCTTTGATTGTAGGATTATTTGGCCCTTGAATATAGTGAAGCAAATGGCATCAAAAATTCTTTTATGTACATTTGTGTATTCAAATATCCTGTAGGAAATATTAAAAGAGTCCTATTTCCTGTGATAATCCCACTCCAAACTATCAATATTTGAGTAAGTGCACTGCAATATCGAAAAACCTCCTTTCCTTTTTTCGATATTAGAACTCGTCTACAACTATCATAGATCCATAAACAAAAAAGAAATTCATCCAAAAGGAACGACATTGTTCCACTGTTCAACCCAATCTGCCCCATACTACAACAAATGAATAAGTACAGCGATATATTGAACGGAATGTTAATCTATGGCTTATCTCTGCAAAAAAAAGAAAAAAAAGTTTCCCACAGATTTCGAGGTATTACGCCGATGTTTAAAGAGCAAATAATCTTTGTTTCCTATCTTTTAACTAGTTGTTTCTTCTACATCTAGTCTCTTCCACTATGTTGACTACCAATCTCTCTCACGATGAATAAATATAACAATATTTTTTACATCTACCTAGAAATAATAAACAGTCGAGATTTACACAAAATTTGATTTAAAAATACATAATTCTACTAGTTGATTCGTTCTGTTGCATAGTATATTTATTAGCTGTTTTTATTACCAAATATATAGAATATCTATTATTTGTTTTGAACAATGTATATCGTAATAACATATTTTTCAATAGACCACCAACGTCTTTAAGTTTATTTAAGTGTTACGTGAATTTAACAGAAAAAGAACTATCCTCAGCAGAAACCGAGCATTATAGTATCTTAATATAATAATAACAGTCGTCAACTGCTAGTGGCCTTAAAATAACTAATTCTTTTGTCTCTAAGTAGTTCTATATTTGATTGCCAATTACAAGAGATGTCACATATGTATGTTCTAATTATCAAAGAATCCTGTAAGTGACTACATGTATAATATTAAAATATAATTCGCTTAAACTATCCAAAAAAATGATGTTGAAGGGAATATTCATGGTTCTAGAATAACGCGATAATTGCCAAAAGATATACTTGGTGTTATAGCAAATCAAGATATTTAAAACACTGACACACTTCTTAATTTCGAAACACTGCAACTAATTAAAAAAAATAGGTAAAAAGCAACAAACCTACTCGGAGATGGATTTAATTACCTGAATTTGTCCTTTCAAGGTGCAGCTTACCAGCCTATTTAGTCAAAGATGGTCGTGTCGGGTTTTGAATAAATGTGCGTGCACCTTGTTAAAGAAATTAAACAACACTCTGTAGACCTCGGAGTGAGGAACAGCGAATCACGAACCACGTTCTAGGAATTAAACGTCCCAAAATATCTGCCATATGATAACAAAAGGTAAAAATAGAACATACAACATGATATTGTTTTAATTAAAAAAAATAATTAAGGAGGGCCTTGGGTAAATTAGATAGTTAAGTTGAAGGTAAACAACAGTTAAATTTAAGGTAATACATTTATTAATGTCAAATTGAAAATAAAATATAATTAATTAATATGTAAATGACAATAAAATAAGACAAAATTTGTAAATCCGACTTTGTAATCATATTCAGTACATCAAAAAGAAGTTAAACAACCAGAAAGTTACTATTCGAATATTTATAAAATGAATCTAGTTTACTTAGCAAGTACTTTAACAAGTTTAGCATTAACTAAATTACAAACTAGGGAATTCCAAATTGTTTAAAAGAGAGAAACAAAAAAGGAACGAAAAGTAATATGTTCTTGAATACTTAAAAAAATAAGGTATACAAAAAAACAGTTTCGCCAAATGGAAATCGCTAAATATATACAAAAACACGACTTCAGTGTTAATCAGGGGTATATACGGTGTCTTATACTCAACTTAACCATGTGATAGCTCATATGTTTTCATACATACAGTATGGGCGAAAAATTCGCATGGATTTGGTGTTAAAATTTGTACTTCACCCACCGGCTCGATCGTACAGCGTGTGGAGAGATGGACATGGATAAAGACATACCTCCTAATCAAAGGGTCCAGATAACAAGCCTCCGGAACGCCCTAAATCCAGTTAACGCTATGAATAGTACGTCTAAAACCAAACTCGATAAATATATCGTAATAATTAAACGTACCACTTAATATTGGCAAATCATAAAAACATTTTAATCCAGAATTTCTCTGTAAAATAATCACATTACGTCTATATGCTTAGTCAGACATACACGTCTACACTTTAAATTAACTATACGCCTCGAATAAAGTAATACAAAGCAAATGGAAAACAAACAATAGAACCACATAATAACAATATTGAAATCACGAAAAAGATTATTAGGCATCCGAGAATTAAAACAATTCAAAGAACGATATAATAGCTTAAAAATACTTTACTAATATACCGAACTTGAAAGGTGGGCATAAACTCATATGTCATTTGTCAACAATAAATAACTTTCAAAGCAATATCGATAATAGTAAAGGTACGCAGATTGAAAAGAAAAGTAATACGTTCAAAAACAACCGCAAATAAGTAAATTAAAACATAAACTTAAGTTAGATAAATTTACAAAACTATAAGAATACGAGAAAGGACGACATGGCTAAAACAGATGTAAACAATATAAACACTTATGGAAAACTACAAACAAAGGCCATTTACAAGAGTAATTAGACGTAAGAAATAATAGTATTTAAAAAGTTTTTAATATACGGGGTAAGAACAAAATAGTATTTACTTTTATACAGGAAATGACTAATTATGGTATAGGTTATTAAAAAATTATTGGACGATATACATAGAGGAGCAACAGAGAGGATAATTAATAGAAATAACAATACTGAGACCATTGACAATAAGGATATTACAGGAACGAAGGTATTGCAAATATACCATGAAGTAGAAAACTTTGAACAGGACTATAATTAACAAAAGGAACAAATTATTAAACACAAAGAAAGATTGCATAAGTCTAATGCAGATTCTGCTAAAATATAATTCCCTAGTAACATCTGTTAGCATAACAAAGCAAATGCTGCTGAAATGTACTGTTCATTTCTTAATTAATAAATTTTACAACTAATAACACTGAATTCACCTAATATTTAAATACGAATAAAGAATCCATAATTAGCCATCCTTAATACTACAAGGAAAATTGTAATCTAATTATTAGATAGGATAAGACGATTATATTAATATGAATAATTTATTCGAAGAATGCCAGTTGTTATACTCCGCTTAGATTAAATACAATCCGTTACAATGTTTGAACGTCGCTAATTTCAAGAGGGTCTTTATTTCCCGAAAAGCTCAGATAAATTTAGTTCCGTCTGTCATCGCAAATTGTCTTTACGACAGAAATTATTATGACAGATAAATTCTCAATTTAATTTGACGAACAGAAAATATAATTGAGTAGATTGGAGCGGGAGACATCCCCTTCCTAATTTGAAACATTATTTGTCGCCAGATGAAATGCTTTATAGTCCGGAAATTTGCTTCATTCAATATAATAAAACATGATACAGGACCTACACATTTGGTCTTATTTAAAATAGTTGGTAATAAATTACTTTTTTTAAATTATTTTGCGCTCATAATGAAGTCAATATGAAACGCAAAACTATCTCGTAAACAGCTTTATTTCGATACATTTTTTCTTCATTTTTTAATACTAGATTATTGAACGCAGGGGCTAATAACTTTTCTAGCTGCTGTTTAATAAATTTAGTATTTAACACATATTACACAAACAGCTTATATAATTCAAATGGAGTGCAATATATATTTGTTTCTAAGTAACGTTTGTGAAAATTAATAATAGCAACAATTATTGGCAAGGTGACTAACTATTTCATATAAAAATAAAACTCTGAACTTTTAAATGAGATCATTAAAATTTATTAAGGTAAGAAAAGTAGAAAAAATAGTATAAAATATTGGTTCCATAAGACATTTTGCACATCGTTCTTAAAAAACTAACCGCGAAGTGCTTGTTTTTGAAACTAGCACTTGTGAAAAAAAAATTACTTGTTATGGAACTCATATTATAATATACATCGTTCAAAAAGTTTACATAGTCTGGTTATAAATTCAAGGGTAATCGTCAGGTGCAGAAATGCTGTATTGTCAGTCATTAAGGCACAGGTAACCATTAATGTCGAAAGCATGCGACAAAAAAATATTTCGAATTTTTTTAAATTTTATGTGGAAAACCATGTTTTTACTGTCTAATAAAATTATACAATACTACGCGGTAAAATTGATCGTTTTATGCTAATATTTTGCCTTATTAAACATTTCAAGTACATATGGCAACTTTGGCCGAAAACAATGTCTGTAATTTAAAAACAATTACTTGTCAAATTTAAACGCTTGTCAGTTCATTATTTTTCCTTTCATTATTTATCCCATTTTTGTGAAATCCCTAGCAATTTGTAATGTACACTTAGCAGAAGACGAATATTCAATACGGTATCTACACCAGCAACACGTGGTATTCCGCTTTATTCCTTTTGATTTACAGATGGTTTTATACCATGTTGCCAAATCTACACTTTTTTTGAGCAACTCGTATGACTTAACTAATGACAATACAACATTTGTGCATTAGGATTGTCAGCTCAGAATAGTACTTGTATAATTGACAGTATTAAGAAGTGTCGGCAAATAAAATACCGACAGGAACTTCAACAAACTACTTACAATCTTTTTAAAGAAGAAAACGAGTAAACGGACGTGATTAAACATGTTCAGGTACGTTTTAGAGAAGTCGTTACTGCTGTGTATAAAAGCGCGCTTCAATTTGCTCTTTCGTCTGTACCCAAAACTCTCCAACTCTATAGTTAGTAATGAAGAATTGAAATTTTGAATATCGTCGGATATGGAACCACACCTTCATATACAGAGGTTTATAGGGCCGTACGTCAATTAGAAAGTGGAAGAATACAGCAGAGAGTTACCGATGTGTCTGAAGTGAGTTAAAGCGTATTCGTAGATTTTACAAGGACTTTTTGGAAGCCAGGGTTTATCAATTAAGACAAAGGAAAAGTCGGCCAATATAAACAGTCCCAAGAAACAATCAATACCTAGTGAACTTGGCACCTAGAAATTGCTCTATTGATGCAACCCAAATTCGAAATTAGTTAGCCGCTGCTACTGAAGGACTATTATTAGTACAAGTAGCGAGGAATCGCTTCCATACGTCTGGTTACACGCTCGAAGACTGTTGGTTTGCCTTCCTGTTAATACACAGCATAAAGGAACCCATAGAATGTAGGAAAATAAGAATATTAATTGGAGTCATAATAGATAGGGGCGAGTATTATTGAGTGACAAATCCAAACCTACGTTGCAGACAGATAATGTTAATGTATTCTGATTTTGTGTGAACCCAGCACACGCAGTAACCCATAATTTGCCCGAAAAGGACCTCAATAACGTGTGGATTGTGATAAGTACTGGAAAGTATACTGACCTTTATCTCATAGAAAATGATGTTTTCACTTTTCGAAGATATAAAAATTAAACTCTCTGACGTAGTGTTCCTTCCAATGTAACAGCAGTATTAGAATATTTCATTTTTATGAACGATAATATTAGTTCCAATTGAGCGAACAGCATGCACAACTTAATTGATGCAGTTGGTATAAAAAAATGATATGGCCAGTTAATTTGTTAGACAATAATCCAATAGAACATGCTTAGAATGTAAGAAAACGTATTCCCGCACTAAATATGACGCAAAAGCTTTAGGAATTACAAATCGCTGTTCAGAAGGAACAGGATATGATTCGTAAATAAATCTTCCATATGCTAATTTGGTCCATGCCATTAAAATGACAAACGTTTATGAAGAGTACACACATCAATCTCTATTTTTTATAAGAACTATTACACTTTTGCAAAATTGCACATTTCTATATTTTTCCTACAAAAATGTAACATTTTTTGCCCTCCATGAATCTTTGTACGAGCAAAGTCATATTATGCCACAGATCTTATAGAGCAAAGTACAAAATTAATGTCGGAGAAAGGAATCAGGAATTTAGTTAAAATTAGTTGTCTGTACCTAAATTACTTCATTTATACATTCCTTCAAATCTATCAACATTTTAGCACAGAGTTTCATAAAGATTGTATAATAAAGGGTTTTCCAATAGGGACTTGACAATTTTAATTCAATTTGTGAACGCACCCTTTCACTAATCATCGAACTATCACTGTCAATTTATTCAGTAAACTTAACATTTTCATCATGGCAAAGTACACGAACGAACAACGTCTGCAAATTATAAAAATTTACTACAGAAATTCGGAGTGGGTGATCGCTACTTTAAGAGCGTTAACTCCGATTTTCGGTCGTAATTCTCGCCCTAGTAGAAGTAGGTAACAGTAGTGCAGTAACAAGTTTAGTGCAAAAATTTGAGTCTACATATTCGTCGTGTGATGTTGCCGTGCCAGTGAGACAACGGGTTGGTCGAAGTATCGAAAATATCGCTGCCGTTGAAACGTCCGTAGCAAATGATCCAAATCAGTCAATTCCACGGCGTTCTCAAGAGTTGGGCATCGCCCAGACCACTTTATGGCGAATTTTGCGTAAGGATCTTGGTTCACACCCATACAAGATCAAGCTGACTCAAGAATTGAAGCCGATGGACCATTTGAAGCGATGTACGTTCTCCGATTGGGCTTTGGAAAAGATACGCCAAGATGATCAATTTTATCGCAAAATCGTTTTCAGTGACGAAGCTCATTTTTGGCTCAACGGGTTCGTCAATAAGCAAAATATGCGTTATTGGTCGGGTGAAAATCCACATGTGCTTTATGAAAAACCACTTCATCCACAAAAAATAACTGTTTGGTGTGGTTTGCATGCCGGCGGCGTCATAGGGCCATATTTTTTCGTCGACAATAATGATCGTCACGTTACTGTGAATGGTAATCGTTATCGCGCCATAAATACCGATTATTTTTGACCCGAATTGGAAGATATGGACTTGGACAACATGTGGTTTCAGCAGGACGGTGATGAGCGTGTTATCTCAAGAAATGGACCAGTCGATTGGCCGCCTCGTTCGTGCGATTTAACGCCTCTAGACTTTTTTCTTTGGGGCTACGTCAAGTCATTGGTCTATGCCAACAAGCCGACAACGTTGGAAGAGCTCAAAGTCAACATTGAACGCGAAATAGCAGCCGTTTCGGCCGAATTGTGTGGCCGAGTCACCGAAAATTGGGTCCAACGAATCGACCGCTGCAAACGTGCCCGCGGTGGCCATATGAACGAAATCGAGTTCCGTTCATAAATGTTTTGATTGTACTTCAACCCGATAATAAAGTTTTTGAAATATCTCAAATGGTCTGCATTTTATTTTGACAAAAAGTTGTCAAGTCCTTATTGGAAAACCCTTTGTAAGTTCAAAAATGAAACACAAGTAACTCTTAATGAATGAGTTTTTAGCGACGACCGATATGGATAAGCAATAATACTTTGTGCAATGTATCTAGGATTAGTATTTCATTTACCGAAAACTTTATCTCCGACACGTTCCTGAAAAATATATTAATCGCGGAATGCCAGAAGAAGGGCAGGTTATGAAAAATACCTATCTACACATAATATATATGTTTTTTAATAATTCTCAGAACTTTTTCCTTGAATTACTTTGGGCAGTCAATAGTGATTCCTTTACACGCATGTTCATGTCATACAGATTTTTAGCAAGCATTAATTTTACCATTACAATAGTCACTAAGGTTATCAATACTGTTAATTCATACAATTTCTTTTGTTTCTAATCACCACCATAATGAATGATTAAATAAATTATGACCCATATGTGATTGGTTTATAATAGCATCACATAACACTGTTTTCTGATCTATATCAACTTCTTTCTGAAATGGACAGTTTTCAAAAAAGGCTCATGACTGTTGATATCCTAGTTACATTCAGACTGCAGCCCTCAATTAAAGAATCTGAAGGAAAAGTCGAAGAAGATTACCTAAACTTTGAATATTAGTCACGTAACAGTTTCGAATTTATAAGCAATATCTGTTGTGCCTTTACCACATTTTAAAACGAGATTTTCCGTTGTGTGTTAATTCGAGTCAATAGCTTCTTAATACCATGAAAAAAAAACTTCTATTTTGATCTCGTGTCCTGGTTATTGATGATGTTCTCCTTGAAAAATAATAACAAATTGCATAATAATCATATGTGGGCCGACAAAAATTCTCACGTTATAGAAGAGACATTATCAATATCACTTTTCTATAAACGTGTCGGTTGGTATCATCGGTGATAATTCGGTAGGATTCTTTTTTTCAGTGTTAGAGGGATAAAATTCTTATATAAGAGCCTCCCACATATCTAGAAGATCTGTTGCGTATTCCAATAGAGAGAATAAGACGAAGGAGATCCCAAACTCCACCGCTGAGATTCCAATGCGTTGTTTTACTGGATTTTATTCTCTGAGAACCACCTAAAGTTACTTTATACATAGACTTAATAGACAACATTCAGAAACTTAGGAAACGCACTACGACGTAACACAAAACAATTCTTGCATAAGAATCTCCCATTTCTTTAAAAGATTTGCTGCGTACTCCAATAGAGAGAATAAAACGAAAGAGATCCCAACTTTCAATGGAGGACCTTAATATACTGTATGTCCTCCTCTGAGGAAAAAAGATTAGTTTACGATACCTTAATAAACAACATTCAGAAACTAGTAATAGAAGTGCGGCGTAATGTATTGGGTTGGCAACTAAGTACTTTCGGTTTTGTAGTATAAAATAAAACACAGCTGCATGATTCCGCGCTCATAAAGTTTCTGGTCCTTATCAGCAAAAAACTGAATCAGGTGCGAGTGAATGTCATCGTTATTTGTGAAAGTTTTACCATTCAAAGAATTCCGCAAACTTCGAAATAAATGGTAATCAGATGGTGCTAGATCAGGGCCGTATGGGGGATGTGGCTTCACTTCCCAGCCAAGCTCCAATAGTTTCCCAAGAGTTGCCAAAGATGTGTGAGGCCTTGCATTATCTTGGTGGAAAACTACACCTTTCCGATTTGACAGTTCTGGCCCTTTTTCTTTAATTGCTTCATCCAGTTTTATTAATTGTTGACAATAAGCATCAGAATTGATCGTTTGGTTCGTTGGAAGTAGCTCAAAAAACACAACACCTTTGTAATTCCATCAAACTGACAGCATAATCTTTTTTGGATGCAATTCAGCTTTCAATATGGTTTGAGCTGATTTATGGCGTTTGTTTCATGATCGTTTTCGAACTATGTTACTGTACAGGACCCATTTTTCATCACCAGTGATGATTCTTTTTAAGAAAGGGTCGGTTTCATTTCATCTAAGGTGCATATCGCAAAAGTTGATTCTTTGTGTTAAATGGATTTCTTTCAATTCGTGAGGTACCCAAATATCAAGCTTCTTAACTAGCCCAAGACATTTTAAATGTTTTTCAATTGTTGTGTGCGATACATGTAGCCTCTCCGCAACCTCTCGAACAGTTATATGACGATCCTCTTCAATTATGACTTTGATTTGGTCATCAACTTCAGTAGGCCGACCAGAACGTTGCTCATCTTTGAGGGAAAATCTCCAGAACGAAATTTTTTATACCAATTCTGACACGTACGCTCTGTTAAGCAATTAGACCATAAACTTCACATATCTTTTTGTGAGCGGCAGCAGCTTTCTTTCCTTTACGGAAATAGAATAGTAAAATATGTCGAAAATGTTCGTTCCTGCACTCCATTTAAAATTAACCCACAACTAATAGCTTTAATAAAAATCACGCACTACTTGCTTCTGAAGTTATGTCAATGTGACTAGTATCACGCGACAAACGGTAAAGTACAGCACTAACATACGTTATACAAAAAATAAAGCAACGCTCTCTATCAGTAAAAACCGAAAGTACTTAGTTGCCAACCCAATAAAACAATTAGAAATACTCTATACAAATATTTTCAACATGTTTCGAATTCAATGAGGTGGAGATTGTTCCTTGCATTTTAGTGGTAGAAGACGAAAACCGTTTATTATTTCGTTCATGTAATGTTTCGTAAAATTCAATTCGTCAAAGTCTTGAATCATTTTTCTTGGCTAATAATGTGTAGTTGTACGAGGAGCATGGCACATTCTTTTAGTTTAACAATATGCAGGTTGGTTGTAGCAATATGGCAATATTACTGAATTAGTAAGAGGTTGGTTGTAGCAATATGGCAATATTACTGAATTAGTAAGATCATTAAGGAGTATATAAAGACGATTCGTGGAACCAAAAGACGGTCTAGGCTATTGACGAAAACTAAGCTGTTAGTTAATATTTTTTTAAAACTATTTAGTAAATTAATCCTGTTTGATGATGTTAAGTTTCGTTAAAATAAATTATCATACAGTCTAACAACGGTTCCAATAAAACCAAGACCTACTAGGTATTGCACTTTTTAATTTTTAAAAGCTAGTACATTTTGGCTCAAAGCGATAAGTAGTTCCTTGATTCTTTTTGCACATATTTAAAAGAAACACTCTATACAAACGACAATGACTGAAATTGGGATTTAATAAACTAAATTTATATATTTTTTATAGTAGATGTAACTGGCGATATGTATTGTTAATTTATTTTTTGATACCCGAAGTATGTAAAACGTATAATGAATTTTATTAACACTTTTTTGAGTGGATAAACAAATAATAAGTGAATATTCTTGAATTGCGTTATTAATAACATATATTTTACCTTTACGAATATAATATTTTCGATATTTAATCGATTCATTTAGTCAACATTGTCCTTTGATCGAGAGCCCTCCATACTTAGAACTTTCCTTTCACATGAAAAATTATCACGAACTTCAAACTAGTTGAATTGTAATTACGAAAATATTTTTAATTAAAACATACCGCTCTCCGGAATCATAAATAGTACATTTTACTGATTAACTGAATTTAAAAATGTCATAATGCGGGTCTGCTCTTCGACACATCAATAAAGCAAGTTGTTGTAGTACGAGGGAGCGTTTTTATAATCGCGGAATGGGGGACAAGGGGTGGAAATAAAAAAACCAAATTATTTTTCTTTTTCAATATATTCACCTGCATGACGGATACATTTTTCACATCTTTCAATTAATTTATTTATACCCTCATAAAAAAATGATTTCTCTTTATCTGCAAAATACGCCGAAACTGCCTCCTTGACTTCATCATCGGCAGTAAATTTTTTACCCCGCAGCTCTTTTTTCATTTTCGGAAACAGGTAATAATCACTCGGGGCCAGGTCTGGACTGTAGGGTGGGTGATTCACAATTTCGAAGCCCACCTTATGCAGGGCAGCTAACGCAACGCGGCTCTTGTGGACGGGCGCGTTGTCGTGCAAAAGCAGAACACCTTTTGTCAATTTTCCCCGTCTTTTCTCTTTAATGGCTTCTTTTAGTCGCTCTAATATTGAAGCGTAATATTCTCCGGTTATAGAAACACCTTTATCTTTATAATCAATCAACAATATTCCTTCCGAGTCCCAAAATACCGTTGCCATGAGTTTCCCAGCTGATTGTGACACTTTAAATTTCTTGGGAGGTGCTGTGCCCTTTTTATGCCACTGCATGGAGTCTTGTTTGGACTCAGGTTCATAACGATGAACCCAAGTTTCGTCCCCAGTAACAATTCCACTCAATACACCATCATTGTCTTCATTACAGAGGTCCAAAAATGCACGCGAACACTCTACGCGCTGTTGTTTTTGCGGCGGCGTGAGCATTCTCGGCACCCATCTTGCGCTGACCTTAGACATGCCGAGATGATCGTGTAGGATTTTAAAAATTGTTGTATCGGATACTCCAACCATTTCTGCGAGTTGTTTCGTCTTTAGTCGAGCATCTTCGAGTACAATTTGTTCAACTTTTTGGATAAGTGCTGGCGTGGTCACCTCAATGCTCCTGCCCGGCCTCGGGTCGTCTTCAAGGGATTCCCTTCCTTGTTTAAATAAACTATGCCACTTGTACACCATGGTTTTTCCTGGACAAGAGTCGCCGTAAACCAATGACATCTCATTCATTATGGTCGTGACTGATTTTCCTTGCCTGGTGAGGAACTTTATAACGGCACGATATTCGATTTTTTCCATATTTCACTTTTCACTCCTGATTATGTTACTTGGTTGACGATAGCTCAAAGACTAACTGTCTAATAACAATGAAACTTCGTATTTATACTAATCATGAGTCGCTGCACAGGCCACGCCCCCAATGCGCCTACTCACCCCTCTACAACCCGCTCATTCCGCGAATATAAAAACGCTCCCTCGTATGTACGGACTATACTTCACGAATAATGAAAGTGGACTAATGTGTAAAGTTAATTTTTAGTTTGTTAAAACTAGGAACAAAGTTTTGTTAAGTTTCAGCTTAAATTTTAAAATATTCGTTAAACAAGATTTATTATGGGCTTACGTTTCAAATCTGAAACTGGGTTATTGCCTTTTGTAATTGAGTATAATATGAGGATTATCTTAATATCAGAATGGATCAACGTTAATCCATGCAGACTATTTCTTATTAGTTAATATTCTTATAAAAAGCAGGACTAGTCATTGAACAAGTCAACAAACCAACAATATTTATGGATACATAGAATAACAATAGCTGAATATGTCATGATCTTAAGTGTAAAAAATACTGTTCTTCAATGCTTCTAAATACGAGGTCTAGATATAAAGAAGCCGAACTGTTCGCTCAACAAACAAACTGTGAGCATGTAAAAATCAAACAATTCACGACCTTGTACGTAGTATCTGTCCTCTCTATTTTTGTCATCGTGATATTTGTGCGGTGCTCATTTGGGTCGCGGTCTTTATTCAAATTGGACCTTGCATCTGTGTTTCATCAGAAAAGTGTTAAGCGTACAAGTAGAGCAACGCGTCAATGAAAAATTCTTTACGAAACTCTAAAATTCCGCCACAAAATTTATGCTTTATTAAAGGATTCACATGGACATGAGGGCTCAACATGCACTTAGGTTTGTGAAGGGTCCAGAGAGGGACAAGAAGAGTGATCCCAAATTAGCTACGCCTAGGATAAACTAGTAGGTCAAAAACGGACGCAAACATTGAACAAATCAATTGCTATATGCATAGGAATCCACGAAGATGTTCAGCAAATTTTACTCGAAAGGGTTTAACATGAAGCCTATCTGTCAAGAAGTTTTTGATCAAGCATCATATCCCTGTGTTAGAACATCCTTTATATTCACCGGACCTCTCTCCATATGACAAAATTATGGAATCACTCTCTTAAATCTTGCAAAATAGAAATGTGCCAGTCAGATATTAAAAGGAATTATTTACGATAAAGTCTGGAGTTACATAAGGAAGTACAATATATTCTGTCTAATATTGTCCGCTCTAAACACTGTCGGTCTCGTAGGCACTATTAGCATATTAACAGCAACACTAACAACCTCGCTATATTAATATTATTAATTATATTTTTTACGCTTTGCTTTCTCTCTCCATTATAAACTCAATCCTCTAGTGACCCGGAATAGCTCCCATGCAACTTATCGCGAAATAATAGACCTCTACTTTCGGTTAGCAACAAAACGATTAAGGACGAGGACGTAAAAGCAAATGAAGTAGCAGAGCCAGCCTGAAAGTCTAGAAGAAACTATAGGCAATAATTTTCTTCTATATATAATAATAGGTAATAAATAGAGAAGCAAAAAATAGCAAAACAAAAGTTTAGGAATGAAAAAGAACACACAAGTTCAAGTCCTGCTGTTTAATAATCAACGAGATTATCCCGAAATGTGTTTAATACACTATGTAACACATTTGTTTATGTTTCTAGTGCCAATACATTATAATATAATGAAATCATTCTAATTACTGAAATTGTGCAGAATGATTCAGATTTCAACATGTATCATATTATATTAAATCATGTTATTTCTCTCCAGAGTTTTGAAAAAACATTGTACAATGCTATCACCCGTACTTTCCAAGCGATATTATTCGTGTTTGTTCAATTAAAATTTGTTTAATGGTCCGTGCACGAGAGCTGTGTTAAATTTTTATCAGCCAAGGTATTAAATAAACATAGTACACGTCGTGTATTTAACGTCATGTAATTGTTGGCAGTAAACAAAGCTCGTTAGGCTAAATTGTCGCTAACAGTTCGTGAATCGGCCGCGTGACGACGCTTTATTAGGGAACTTGTTAGTTTTAGGACTGACCGCCACGAGTTGATACCGTCATTATCAATAACTAATGTCAAAACATGGTCTAGATACCAATCCTTGCTATAAATTATAAAACTGGTGTATTTTTAAAGTAAAATTATCTGATCAAATGAATGCCGGTAATCTTTATAAGAAATATTCTTCTCTTATAGTATTTCGTGAGTTATTATAATACAAGTAGAAATATAAATTATCCGCTTTTATTACCTGGCAGAATAGCGTAGATTTTTATTCAGTTTAGCTCAAAGAGTATCATTTATTAATAATAAATAAATAATTTATTTTTGTATATTTTCTAGATATAAATTGTGTGATGTTATTATTGTACGACCGCACAATAATTTTTTGCACGTTCCCATAGTTAAGATATGCCATATATTGCGAATAATACTACCTAAAATGTTTTGCAGGCTCTCCCTAATTGGATATCGGTTAAATCTTATAGCTTTTACCTCATGAACAGCATGAAAATGCAGCTAGTACTCTTTTGTATTCAACATTTTTTCATTGTTATGTCTTTGGTATATTATGAAAGACTTTAGAATGTCTATACTGCAATTGCATGTTACTGAATCTTTTGCAAAATTGTTCGTAGTATTTTGGATGGTTGTGTAAGTCTTTTCGGTATTTTCGTCTACCATAGTTGCTATCAGTAGATGCTACAATTTTATACGCCACCAAGACGGGAACAGGCTAAAGTACGAGCATGATAAAGCATTTATTTTTGAGCCACACGATAAAGAGATTGAGGAATTTTTTTGGAAAGATAAGCTGATAATAATTTTCGAATAAATTTAGTAAATCTAGTGGGAACTTGAATTGCAAATTGTGCAGTAATAAAAACGGTCAATCATGTCTTGCAAGAATGTGGTGTATTGGATTTGATAGATTAACACAGGTAAAGGGAGTTTTGTATTGAGTGCAGTAAGTAATCTTAGAAGATTGCGCAATCAGCCGGATAAGTTTTCAGAGTTTTGAGAACTGACACGGTTGAGTAACTTTCAAGGAGGGAAATACACTAAATATCGAGAAACAGACCACCTTTAGATGAACTTTGTCTTCAGTTTAATGTTTCGTTTCCTCTCTTTTCCTTCTAATGAATACTATATGCATATCCAAGAAGATTTCAAGCATTGATGGAGACCTAAAATGAAGATACAATATATTTTACCTAATTTCTCGTTCGTATGGTTGCAGTTACTGAAAACGATTTAAGTACATACCAACACACATTTCTTTTCTACAAATTCAAATTATTTGTTCAACCGCCGTGGCGACTTGAAATTTCGCAAAACTGCGCTGTTTTCAAGAGACTATTTTAATTTTTCGTCAACATCTGTAAAGCCACACGTCGTAGCTGGTTTGAGTTTAAACCAATTTATATGGAGCACTAATTTACGTCCGGCGATGTCAATAGAGTCGCCGAGAACCTGTTATCTCCCGTGAAATAAGAAATCAAAAATCAACATTTGGCATACCGTTCCCCTGATCATTTCTATACATTTCTTCATTATTCCGAAAACTTCAATGTAAATGTGGATTCATCCGAGAATAGAACATTGCTCCACTGCTGCACTCCATTCCTCTAGAAACTACTATTCTGCAAATTATGAGCGACTCTATATTGCCTTACCAATTCTGGTATTGTTTTCCTTAACTAAATATTTCCATATCTCCTACTGAACCCTGTATAATATTAGTAATGTGTTCCTTTTTTATTCAGAAACCACTGCTTTCTAATGGGGTTTCATACATATATTTAAGGTGTATTTAAGTGCACATATAATAAAGACCCCCTGACCTTATTTTATACAATCTATTATTACTGGTGTTAATGACCCATTGTGTACAAAATGTGATGTTTATAAAAGCGACTGTTTCCATACAAATAGCATTTAGGCCAATACCAAAGCAGTCAGGGTAAAGAAAGAATGCCCATCCACATAATACACACCAAAAAATTTCAATTTTACTTGCATCTGTATTTTGCCATTCACAAAGGAGGGCTATTTTAAATAAATTCTTATTTTTTTCCTAGCTACATACCCATTTGTTTTTATGGCAAAATTACAAAGTATCATTGCTGAGCATAAATTTATAAAAATCAAATGGCGTTACAATTTTCAAACACGTACGGTTTTATTCCTGGTGTTTGTTAAATAAATAGAAAACTTATTTTAGTGCCTCCAGTAATAGGACACCAAACAACTGTTCGTTCAGTATCTTCTTAGGTATTTCTCTTATTTCTTCTTCAATAATTTGGTCGAGATAAAACAAACTTTTTGTATCTTACACAGTTTCTTTAGAACTAAATAAGGGAACATGTACATCCATTACGTCGCTAGACAGTTTCTTTATAGGGCCTTTTTTAATATTTTCTCCAGTAAATGATATTTTAAATTTGTTTGGCTTACATAGGGTGTCTGGTAAATCTGAATTTTCTGTTGTTGATTCATATTCCGACACATCCGAAGAAAAGACCGATTCAGATGTCAATCCATCCCATGTTTTTTTTTGATCTAAGCTTGATATTTTTCGTAACTCTTTTTTCACTACAAATACAACTTAACGAATAACCAGCACTTGAATCATAGCAAAAACCAATTAGATTTAACGGGATAGACAGTTGAGAAAATATACCGACCATGACCAACTAGATAAGAACATATTAACGACCCATTAAATAATTTTACAATTTATCCTAGAAAAATTTACTTTTTTTAATTGTCTATTGTAGAAAAAGTAAAAAAATGGCTTGGTCATAATGAACCTCTCAAAAGTTTTGTATGGCGGCACTTTACGTGTTTATTCCATTCTTGCGAATGTAAACGATAAAATGGGCCTGTAATTGCCAATATTTTTGAGCAAGGCACTTACGTGCTCGATTTACAAATTAACAGATAAAATTGAGTGTCTAAACTAAGTAATTGTATCAAAAACGTTATTAGACCGCTTGTTATTAAAATATTTTGTAATGGAATTACTACTTCATCAGTGCAGTGTGTCCTACGTACAGGTATTTGGTCTGCGCTAATCGCGTATAAATTATAAGTACATTATGCATTAACGCTGCTGTTAATAAAGGAGCATAAAATATGTAGATGCTAGACTTTAAGCACAGCGAAGTGAAACCAGTAATTGCGTCAATAAATGTCATTTGTAAACTAAACATATTCCCATACCAACGTGCTTATGCGCGAAATGAACCACAGCTGTCCAATAATTTGCTGTTTATTGTTCGAATCGTAAAGTACTGTTACCATTTAGCGTATGAATTCATTGGATTTCGTATTAATATGTATATTTTGGGATTAATTACACTAACGGTAATTTCAAATAAACGTTGCGAGTAATTACTGGTACGATGCAGCTCTTTCACCACCGTTACCGTGTTGTGAGGAGCTTTGCAGTAATTAGAAAAGCACCCTCTATTGCTTTTAATATTCACCTATTAAAGTAACATTAAATATGCAGGTAGTGTTCAGAAATTTGTTTCCCGCTTATGACTTTGAATTTCTCGTTAATGTCAGTATTATTGAAGTACACATGAATTGCACATATAATTGAACCATGCAAAGCTGTCTCAAAAAGTGTTTTTCTCTAGCGAATATTAAAGTTCCGTAATTTAAATGATGATGCACTGCTTGCGTTTCAGGATTAAATAGGTTAGCTCTAATAGTTTTTAAATCACGAATGTATAAAATTTATTTTATATTTATAGCTCAGTAAATTGTGAATAAAAATCTCGTTTAAATAACATTCTTTTATAAAAAGCTTTAATAAGAATATATAACGGGAAGTATTTTCTTTCGTTATTTAAAATTCTGTTTACTTTTTCTACTGGCTAATGCGTTTAAATAATTATGCAGCCCTTTTTAAATTTCCTTTTTTTATAAGACATTTGAAGCGTACTCTTTAATAAGGAAAATATAGTTGTCGTGGCGGGGGTTCAGGTTTAATCATGACTTTATTCTTAAAAAAGTTATTACAATATTACTTAAAAAAAAAAACTAAATTAAACATAACGGTACACTTGTGTCTTCACTTTAGAAATTTTCTTGGAAAACGTTGGAAGTTTTTGAGATGGCTGCAAGTGAACTGCTGGATGGATTCTATAATTTTGTCCTTTCCTGCACAAAAGTTTAAACTAACTAAAAAAACTAAGAAAAATCAGAATTGAGCCCAACCATAGCTCTCCTTTGGTTATGCAAATGGTGTCTCAAATTTCGCAGTTTTTTTAAAGAATGAATAAAACACATAATTTGCATTCACTTTCAAAAACTTTTTATTGGTAACTGAAGTATCGGTTATGACATTTATATGCGAAAATAATATCCGCCAAATTGCCTCCTCTTGCAGCTCCACAGACGTCCACTCTTTTGTTAAAATTTTTAATGATGGATAATTTCATCTTTCAAAGCAGTAATTGATTGTGGATTGTTTTTATATACCTGGCTTTTCACATAACCCCAAAGAAAATAGTCTAACGGTGTCAAATCACATGATCTTGGTGGCTAATTAACATCACCGTTTCATGAGATTACACGTCCAGGAAATTTTTCTCTCAATAAATCAATTGATTCGTGTGTAAAGTGAGGTGTAGCGCCATCTTGTTGAAACCACATATCCGCTAGATCAATATTCATTAATTTAGCCCACAAAAACTCGGCTATCATCCGACAATATCGATCACCATTGCTAGTTACAGCTTCACCAGCAACATTTTAAAAGAAGTAAGGTCTAATTACATAGGTTTCTCTTGAATAATTCGTGGATTTTCCTCATCCCAGATACGGCAATCTTGTTTATTAACATAGCCACCAAGTTCAAAATGTGCCTCATTATTTGCTGAGAAAAATCAGCTGGTTGTACATTGATGAAATGGACAAATAAACGACGGTTTAAATGATCTAATGGCCTCAGTTCCAGTGTTATTTGAACCTTATATGTCTTCAGAGATAAATCATTGTGTAAAATACGCCATATTGTTGATCCACCAAGTCCAAGTTGTGAACGTCGTCTAAACCGCGCAATTTGAAACATCTTTTAGATAGATTAGCTTTATTGGTTTTTACATGGTACAAAATGTACATTAAGTATGTCAGTAAAAACATTAATTAAACAAAAATACATACATTACGAGTACAAGAATTCTAAATTTTATTACATGAAAATCTAAAAAATTTAACATTAAAATAGAAATTTGGATTCTTCAATTGAGTACAGGCAAGGGCTCAGCAAAACCTTCAACATTCTCCCCATGAAAATCCCAATTGATTTACGCTGATTTTATCTCTTCTGGAAACATATTACAAAGCGATATACTAAGAGAAAATGGGTTCTCCTGAGTAATGCTAAACTTTAGGCAGGGCGCCTGAAAAGGTCTATACCCCTAATCTTATATTTGTTGTAGTGTAAATTTCTAGGTATATTAATTCCTCCGCCAGAAATATTGGCCAAAAATTCTAGAATGAAAATATTCGGCACCAGCAATATTTTATATTTTTAAAAAATAGATCTACATGAGTCGTCCGACATAATATTTGCCATGCAGCGAATCTTTTTTGCACAACAAAAATCTCCTTAGCACAACTCGATGACCAGGAGAATTATATCCCATACAAAAGTTGCGAATGAACTTCAGCATAGTAAAATGCAGTTATATGTCTATCACGTACTGTAGGTATTTGGTAACACATTTTGTGCAATATTTTTGTTAAGTCTCAGCAGTGGTCTTTCCAAGATAATGTATTGCCAATATTAACGCCAAAGAACCTAGTGACGCTAATTGTAAATTAACTTTGACATCTTTATTTAAAATCTGCTTTTGTTTGTGGTGTGCGAAAAACCATAATCTTCGTCTTATCCAAGTTCATATGCAGCTAATGGCTTGCGACCCATTGACTCATCCTCCCCATATGTAATTCCGCTTCTGTTCGCAACCCAACAGAATCTGCAGCCGAAAGTTCCAATTCATCGTCTGCATATAATAGTAATGAATTTACAAGAAATGTAATGTTATTTACATACAATAAGAGTAATACCGGTCCAAGTGTAGATCCCTGCGAAATACCCAGGATAATGTGAGTTAAAATCTGCAATTACATACATTCATCATCTGTTTTAAATCTAATCCTCACAAATTGAGTCCTCTTTGAAAGATGTAACGAGAACCAGGCAATTCTCTCCACAAATACCGTAACTCTCAATCATAATATACGGCTCCATCAGCTACATATGGAGCAATATATTATGATGGAGACAATCAACAGCACGGCTTAAATCACAGAAAATGACCGTCGAATGCTCACCACGATCCATGTAATCCAAAATTTGGCTAAAGAGGGAATGAACGGCTGTGTTGGAAGAATAATTTTTCCTAAACCTGTGTTTTCTGTTTAAGACAATATGTTTATCTTCCAAATAACCAACTAATCTAAAAATATGGCACTATCGTTGTCTCATTGTACTTTAACTTTAAAACGATTTTGAATCATTCTTAAGTTTTTGTTACAATTATTAGCTGTTTGCCCAGAAATCCTAACATAATTCTATTTTTTTATAATAGTTACATTATATACAATTCCATAATCAAGTTTCAAATACTTTTACCTCCGAATAATCTTTAAATACCGTAACTCCTTCGGCATGTTCAAATAACATTTATACTTGATACGGACTAATAAATTAACAGAAATCATTTTATGCACTATAATATGGCTTATTAGTACCTTTTCTTTTATTTTAAGCTAAAACTATATTAAAGATAGCTAAAATTCAATAATTACAACTTCATTATGAATAGAATACACATAAGTATCGTACATATACCTTTACGCATGCATTTGCATGTTAATTTATATACGAGGATATTCTGACAAGTAGTGAGAATAACACATAGGTGGCGCTCTAATTGGTAAAACAAATGCACTGTAATTAGGTTGTCTATTTATATGTTTACATTCCGATATTTAGATAAATCGGTTGATTAGTTTATTTTTGACAGCTGAATGAAAAAGAAGAAACACGTCGTTTTGTTAAAATGGAAAAAGCAGAGTATCGTGCGGTGATTAAATACTTCGTAATTAAGGGTATGAAAGCTACCGAAACAAAAGATGAGTTGCGGGAAACATTAGGTGAATCTGCTCCATCATCCGCCACAGTAAGTAGATGGGTAAATGAACTTAAACCTGGTAGAACAAGCTGTGTTGATGAAGCGCGCTCTGGAGCACCCGAGATCGTGACTTCTAGGAAAATGATTATAAAAATCCATAATATTATTACGCAAGATCGACGACTCAAAATGAGAGAGATAGCAGACATGGTAAACATTTTAACAGAACGCGTACACCACATTTTAACGAAAGAATTGGGCCTTTCCAAGTTTTCGGCAGGATTGGTGCCGTGATTGCTTACGACTGATCAAAAGTTCACTCGTTTGCGCATTTCCAATGAGTGTTTGGACATTTACAAGCGGAATCCGGTTGATTTTGGTAGGCGATTTGTTACTTGCGATGAAACTTGAATACACTACAGTACACCCGAAACTAAACAAAAGTCGAAATAATGGTTAGAACGTGGTTCTGCACCTTCAAAGAAAGCGAAAACCACTTCATCAGCAAACAAGGTGATGGCATCAATTTTATGGGATTCAAAGGGCATTTTGCTCATTGATTGCTTTCAGAAAGGTGTCACAATAAACGGACAATATTATGCAGAACTTCTACAAAAATTAAATGTTGAGATTCGTGCTAAACGGCCAGGAATGGCAAAGAAAAAGATTCCGTTTCACCAAGACAACGCTCCCTCGCATACCAGCACAGTTGCGAGGTCCAAAATCCAAAAGTTGCATTTCCAATTAGTACCACATGCGCCTTATTCGCCGGATTTAGCCCCTTCCGACTTCCACCTTTTTCCAAAATTGAAAACGGCACTAGGTGGAAAGAAATTTTCGTCTAACGACGAGCTTATCATCTTCGTACATGAGTATTTTGCAAGCCTTCCGGAATCGCATTTTAGAGATGGCATAAGGGCATTGGAGCACCGTTGGAATAAATGTATGAGAATATATTGAAATATAAAAATTATTTTTTATTTTCTTTTCCATTCTCACTACTTGTCAAACTACCCTCGTATATACCTTAACTAGTATTATTATATTCATCATAAGCTATCTTGTTATCTATTATTCTAAATTAAAATACGTTTTAATTAATAAATTTATTCTAAATTGAAATTAATAACTCAAAAGTCTTAACTTGTATAAACATATTAATTGCAATGACATTGAAAAAATAGTATATATTCGTTTCTTAACTTATAATTTAATAAAAACGGAAAATATGAGAAAAATTGTTAAAATTGTAACTCACGAAATGCAAGAACACTTTATATAAAATGAATTTTCTAACAAAGCCCTATTTTATATATATTTAATACATATGTAAAGTATTATTCTCTTTAATTATGAACACCTACTTATGATAATATGTAAAGGGTTTTCCAATAGGGACTTGACAAAGTTTTTTCAAAATAAAATGCAGACCATTTGAGATATTTCAAAAACTTTATTATCGGGTTGAAGTACAATCAAAACATTTATGAATGGAACTCGACTTCGTTCATATGGCCACCGCGGGCACGTTTGCAGCGGTCGATTCGTTGGACCCAATTTTCGATGACTCGGCCACACAATTCGGCCGAAACGGCTGCTATTTCGCGTTCAATGTTGGCTCTGAGCTCTTCCAACGTTGTCGGCTTGTTGGCACAGACCAATGACTTGACGTAGCCCCAAAGAAAAAAGTCTAGAGACGTTAAATCTCACGAACGAGGCGGCCAATCGACTGGTCCATTTCTTGAGATAACACGCTCATCAAACTTACTCTTCAATAAATCGATTGTAACGTGTGCTGTGTGGCTTGTGGCACCGTCCTGCTGAAATCACATGTTTTCCAAGTCCATATCTTCCAATTCGGGCCAAAAATAATCGGTAATCATGGCGCGATAACGATTATCATTCATAGTAACGTGACAATCATTATCGACGACGAAAAAATATGGCCTTATGACGCCGCCGGCATGCAAACCGCACCAAACAGTTATTTTTTGTGGATGAACTGGTGTTTCATGAAGCACATGTGGATTTTCACCCGACCAATAACGCATATTTTGCTTATTGACGAACCCATTGAGCCAAAAATGAGCTTCGTCACTGAAAATGATTTTGCGATGAAATTGATAATCTTAGCGCATCTTTTCCAGAGCCCAATCGGAGAACGTACGTCGCTTCAAATGGTCCATCGGCTTCAATTCTTGAGTCAGCTTGATCTTGTATGGGTGTAAACCAAGTTCCTTACGCAAAATTCGTCATAAAGTGGTCTGGGCGATGCCCAACTCTTGAGAACGCCGTGGAATTGACTGATTTGGATCATTTGCTACGGACGTTTCAACGGCAGCGATATTTTCGACACTTCGACCAACCCGTTGTCTCATTGGCACGGCAACATCCCATAACGAATATGTAGACTCAAATTTTTGCACTAAATTTGTTACTGCCTGTCTACTAGGGCGAGAATTACGACCCAAAATCGGAGTTAACGCTCTTAAAGTAGCGGTCACCTACTCCGAATTTCTGTAGTAAATTTTTATAATTTGCAGACGTTGTTCGTTCGTGTACTTTACCGTGATGAAAATGTTAAGTTTACTGAATAAATTGACAGTGATAGTTCGATGAAGGGTGCGTTCACAAATTAAATTAAAAGTTGTCAAGTCCCTATTGGAAAACCCTTGATAGCAAAGGATACAGATTTTTAACAAATGTAGGAACATATTTTTGTGTGTCGATGTAAAATAAAGTCTTGTAAATATTATTTGATTATAATTGATAACCATTATACTCGTACATAAGAAATAGATAGTAATTCTTGTAAAGTGTTCATAGTAGACATTAAACTTAAAAAAATATATATTTCAATTACGAAGCAAGTTAACATTGGATAGAATTAGGGATCGGAAGGAAATGTGAGATTTTAGATAATGCCATAAATTTTAAAATTTTTTTATTGAAAATAATCAAAACTTATCAATGTAATGGAAAGGAGTATTTTGAGTTTAGCACAAGTTAATATGTTAAGGAATATTAGAAAATAGAACATTTATAATGAGCTTATATGGATGATAAATATAATTGAAATGAAGTAATTAAATGGGTAATATTGTAATAGATAACATTATATGTTCAGTTAAAATTAGTGAGAAAATTGCTAATGCATAGATTTCAAAAACAATTGTTACAAGTAATAACATGAAAAGTTGAATTACGATAGAGAAAAAGTTAGGTTATGTATCAATAGCGCCAAATATGAAAATTTAATTGTAAAAATAGATATTATAGTATATTATTATAAAAAGATATGTAAGAACAAAGTAAGCATCAATTCCTTTATATTAAGTGCGCAACTAAGTTCTCGCCGTTTTTTGATGAAAATGCAACTTTAGTGTGACAAAATGTTTACAAATGAATCATTCAAAATAGTGCCCATCGCTAGTGACCACTTTTTCCCATCTTTCTGGCAAAGCTCGAATACAGTCACGGTAGAAGTGTTCGTCTTTCGAGGCTATCCACGAATCAAGCTATTTTGGGATGTCTTCATATGAGCGGAACTGCTGATTAGCCAGACCATGTGCCATCGAACGGAACAAGTAATAATCGGACGGCGCAATATCTGGGGAATATGGCGGGTGGGGTAGGACCTCCCATTTGAGAGTTTCTAAGTAGGTTTCAATGGGTTTGGCAACGTGAGGCCGAGCGTTGTCATGCTGTAGAATCACTTTTTCGTGCCTCTGTTCCTATTGCGGCCGCTTTTCGGGCAATGCTCCGCTCAATCGCATCGATTGAGTTCGATACCGTTCCCTAGTGATGGTTTAGTTCGGTTACAACAGCTCATAATAAATAACACCGCCCTGGTCCTACCAAATACACAGCAAAACCTTCGCAGCGTGAATATTCGGCCGAACCGACGACGTAGAAGCATGACCGGGCAGTGCCCATGATTTTGTTCTCTTTGGGTTGCTGTAATGAATCCATTTTTCATCACCCGTAACGATGCGATGTTCCTTTTTTGCCGCTGGAGCAGTTGTTCACAGGCAAAAAAGAACGACGCTCAACGTCTCTTCGCTTCAAATCATAAGGAACCCAAGTTCCTTGTTTTTGAATCATTCCCAACGCATGCAATCGCTGGAAAATGGCTTGGCAGGTATCTCCTTTTGCTGAAGCAAGCTCTTTTTGCGTTTGGCATGGATCCTCATCGAGCAATGCCTCCAATTCAGCGTCTTCGAAGATTTTTGGTCTTCCTTCACGCGAACGGTCGTCAACATCGAAATCACCGTCCTTGAAGCGACGGAACCAATCACGGCACGTTGTTTCACTTAGAGCAGCATCTTTGTAAACTTTTTGGAGTTCTCGATGCACTTGAGCCGCCGTTTTCTTCGAATGAAAGAAGAAAAGCAACACTTGCCGCAAATGACGATTATTCGGCACAAAATCAGACATTTTCACACAACCAAAAGTATATGACGCAATAACCAAATTACTAATGTGTCAAAGCGGTTTGTTTACCATATGTGTAAGCTTTGCTCATGACGTTTTGGTTATGTCACAATCGACCAGCACTTACTACTGTAGCCATCTCTTGACAAACAGCGAGAACTTAGTTGCGCACCTAATACATTTTATGTTATACGAAATTGCTTATTTACAGTTACATATTTATACATATTATATAGCACCATCGCACATCTTTTTACATAATAATTATCAAGCCAAAGTAGGCTTTATTTAACACCTTCAGTCTCTTTTTACATAATAATACATATGCATTAAATAATTATAGTGCTATTTAAAATATTTATTACAACTTTTTAATATAGACTAAGCTCAATTTAGAGTAAAAATATTATGCTAAAACTTTCCACAAAATAGCGTTTGACGGTAACTATAAATTACTTGCTCTGGAAACTAGTTAAGAAATGCAAATAAAGGCGATTCAGTTATGTAAGCACATACTTATGTAATTAGTAATATTAAATTAAATTTCTGAAATGTAAGAAATAATTACAAAACATGGAAATGCTATATATATATATATATATATATATATATATATATATTTACGATACAAGATAGCACAAGCGAAAACTATCCTGCATTACGATTTCTATAATTATTCCTTAAATTAATTCACATTTAATCATAGATTGTGAAATCATTTCATCTAAAGGAAAGCTATTCCCTAGAAGAACGTATACGAAAGGCACGTATAGAAGAATACAGATGGTTCTATTCAAGCGTCAATCCTTTTATATTGGTTTTCCAGAAAATTCGCATTTCTTTATATGTGCTACATTAGATCGAATTGAATAATCTTAGGAAGGGAATTTTCGTAACTTATTGAACGAGGAATTCGTAGAAGCGACAACTCTTCGCCGTCGTTTTGGTGACGGAACGAGTGGAGTAAAGACCGTGAATTATTAAGTGTGTAATTTGTGGTTTTAAATGAAACGGCTCCGGCAGAAATTCGCTGTTCAATTCGGGAGAAATTTCTTATTTATACATTCGTATACGTTTATAAGTTGGTTAAGACCTCGTTTTCCACATCATTAGGCCATCTTCTAGGTTTGAGCTAAACCCATAAATACACGGCAAGATATTATTTAATCCTCTTCTTCTTCTTATGAGTCTGTCTCGTAAGAGATGACAATTCGTTAAATTATTTATGCAAAAAGATATGATCAACTACGTGGAAAATTTCTGGAAGTTGTCGGTTCAGTAAACAGAGTGATGTAAAATCTGTTCCTATTCTGTAAAATGAAATTTAAAGTTTATCTTACGCTCTAAACGAATAACACAAAATCGTAATTAACAATATATTATGTGAGTAGACAGCTAATTTTGTTTCTATTTTACAGAATTTACTTTGCTACAATATTGAATTATGACAATATTAATTTAATTACATTTTCCACAAAATGTTTTAAAATTATTTCAAATCTTATAGTGCTATTATTTATTATTCCATTCTATGAAGCAAATAATTAAGAACACTTTTTTGAAATTTATATGATTATAATTGATTATGTTTAAGTTTAAACTGGACAAAGATAAACTAGTCATTGTTAATCGTATTAGATTTCTTCATTACGCTGCAGATAGATTTGAAATTTTTAGAATTATTGGCATTCAGTAAGTCGAAATTTTTAATTTATGTTCGCAAAATATTAATTCTTTATCTTAACGTATATCTTGCTACTTATCGAAAAGAACTCAAGAAGCGAAGGAAGATGAAATATTCAGATGCATACAAATTTATTATATAATAATATAATCACTTAGCAGAAGTAGACAAGCGTGTGCGATCCAGCTGTCGAAGATACAAATCGTGTACGGAATTTGTTTCGTTCTACTCTGTTTAATTATCTGCTGATAATGATAACTTAGTTGTCGAAACACGTATACGGAAGACAAAAATTACTTTGAAAGGGGTTATATATCAACCTTAAGTGATTAAGTTAATCAACAACAGCTTCCATCAATATTACCATATAATAATACACTTTTCTTCAAAATCAGGCCTAACGAAATATAAACACAAACTTAGGAGAAACAAGGTAACGAAAAAATCGGAAATAAAAAATATCTATTATACTTAGAATAATATCTCTCATCACTAATTTCCCACTTTAAACCTTAAAGTAAGCCAAATTAATGCAAAAGTTTATAAACAAATTCCACTAGCAACTATCTAATAAATAAATTATCTATTTAGGAAGTCATTTATAGTACAATAATTGGCGAAGAGAACTAAATTTCAAACATAAACTTTAAATTTAATAAAATAGGTTGTTTCCAACTTCAAATGTAATTATATGATTTGCGCCACATACATATAAGATGGACTTTTTTGGAAGAGTAGTTTATGTGAAGGACGAAAGATAACTAAATCAATCTTTTGCTAATTCTGGACCATAACAGGCTGCCTAAATCAGTAGGTGTAGGTCATTTAACTTGTTTACGTCTTGTGTATATACTTCCAGTTCATTAGTTTAAGTAATAGCATTCTATTTGCTCCACCAATATCTTTCCATTTCGAAGTTATTACTATTATTATTTTCCTTGGAGGTCGTTCGGCACTCAATCCTCAAGAGCCAGAGCAGTCTTTATTTGCGTTCGCGAAATTGCCAACTGAACTCAGTTCAGTACTCTTACCTCCTACTCCAATCTATGTAAATCCAGAGCAGTTCGGTTGCTATATGCTGCCTCGAAAGCTGGCCTTTAATAAATGGCCTTTCTCTTGTGGTTCAATTCGTTCAATTCTTGGTTGGCAATTTCTGAATCTCTATTCCACAATCGGTAATTAA
Organism: Dermolepida albohirtum; assembly: GCA_031893035.1. Taxonomy (NCBI): domain Eukaryota; kingdom Metazoa; phylum Arthropoda; class Insecta; order Coleoptera; family Scarabaeidae; genus Dermolepida; species Dermolepida albohirtum. The sequence continues at coordinate 155,595 of JAVIWB010001678.1, forward strand.
GATCTCCATTTCTGTCCAGGAATATCTAATAGAAGCGTGACCTGCGAGATATTCTATTATTATTTTGGACTCTTTTCTTTCCAACGAAAGCAACTTCCCAGTCTTTTTTCGGGTTGTTTCGAGAACAAAACTTTTATATCCATGTTTGGATCTGCTACCATTCTATGTTGGACCTTAGTCCATCTATCTATTAGTTCCCGAATTGTGTACTTAAATATTCCATGTACATGTTCTGGTCCAGTATATAAGGAGCCTGATATATCTCTAGCCAACTCATCAGCCCTTGTGAATATTATTGTTTATTGAAAATTGTTGCACATTTTTAATGCTTTTATTTGTTCTGTATGTCGAATTATTTGTATAAAAACTTGGTTTTACTAACTAAATTTATACTACAGAAGCCCTAGTATATTTTTTAATCACTTAACGTTGATATATAACCCTTTTCCACATTAATTTTCGTATTTTGTGTACGTATTTCTACAACTAAGTTCTCATTATCAACAGATAATTAAACAGTGCCGCATCTGGAAAATTACTGCAAAAGCCTGCAGGAAATAAATTCCCTAAATATGCCCTAAATATATATGAAAAATTATAATTTAAAGTTTTCATTTTTACCCAACCAAACTCGTGCTAAAGCGCGAAATGCCTTTGTAATATTTCGTTCCCTAGTATAAGGATCTCTTCTAATTCATGAAATATGTATGAGCGAATAATTTTTTAATTGACTAACCTGTATTTTATGAGCTCAGTTTCAATAAACAAACAATATACGTTAAATACTAAACAAATTTCATTTAGTGATAACAGTATACATCGCACCGTACCACAAGCAAATAAAGAAGTTTTAAATCAGCTTTTATAGCGACATTTATAATTAACGACGTGACAAAGTTTTCTAATATATACGATGCCACAACTCGGTCATAAATTAATCCCGCCTTCTACTAAATCCCATATATAAATTATTAAAATTAATTAAATGAAGTTGTGTACATTTCGGTTTACCATCAGTCGAAGCGTGATGTTTTGCGAACACACAAACATACTTCTCCGTTATTAGATCGCTACTGAAAGGAATTAGGTGACGTTTATACAAACATAATGCGGCCGCATTTTGGTTATTCTATAAAACTTCAACTGATTTCCATAAAACGAAAAGTTGTAATAAAGGCGTATAGTTATTTCCTATGAATTTTCCAGTTTGAATAATGCAAGCAGCAATTCTCAGTATTAAGTCACATATTATTCAAGACGATACTTTTTGTTTATTACGTCTACTAATTAATTTGAGGTTTTACAGAAAATTATGCCAAATTGAATTTTTCTCTAATACAGTAAAACCTGTGTTAACGGCCACCTGAGTTTCAAAGTTCCCCGAATAGACTATAAGGAAATTCCCATACACAAATACCCGCTAATCACGGCCACCTTTGTAAAACGGCCGCGGCCAAATAACCCAAACTTTTACGGCCTATTTTCATAGAAATTTACCTGCCAATGTCGGCCGGACTATTTATGACATGTATATCTTTATTGACGGAAATACCTAATACAAATTGTCCGGGTTTCCCGGGGTTTCCTATTACCTGGTAGTAATTCACCCTTTTCGATTTAAACTTTATTATTCTAAAGGAAACAATTCAGTTTAAAGTTGTCTCCGTATTCGAAAGGTTCTTAATTAAGTATGTCGCAAAAAAGAAAACGTTTGTCGCTAAAAGACAAAATAAATATAATCGCGGAAAGTGAAAAGTATGCGTTAAGTTCGCGAAAGTTGGCCGAAAAATATGGGGTTGGAAAAACACAAATTAACGATATTATGAAAAATAAAGGTGAATTAAAAAAGATGGTCGAGGAAGGTGTTAACATGGAGCTAAAATGAAAATTTCCGAAGTCGGAAGGATTGGCAGTGGATCAAGTCGTCTACAATTGGTTTTGCAAAGCCAGATATAAAGCAATTCCAATATCTGGGCCGCTACTTAAACAAAAAGCACTGGAGACAGCAAGCAGTTTAAAGATGGAAAATTTCGCAGCATCTAATGGATGGTTGAAAGTTTCTGTCGGCGACACAGTATAACTTTTAAATCAATTTGTGGTGATTCCGCAGAGGTTAATTTGGACGATATAAAAGACTGGAAAACCAAGTTACCGTTGATTTTAATAAATTATTCTCCTCGAGATGTGTTTAATGCCGACGAAACAGGTCTTTATTACCGCGCTATGCCAAATAAGACATTTGCATTAAAAAGTGAGAATTGTGCAGGGAAGAAGGCAGCAAAACAACGTTTGACTGTTTTACTATGTGCAAATATGGAAGGTGAGAAGGAAGATCCATTAATAATTGGAAAAAGTAAAAATCCTCGCTGTTTTAAGGGTAGTCATGTGGACAAATTACCCTTAGAATGGGTTTCTAACAAAAAGGCATGGATGACAACGGAAATTAGGACAAGATGGCTGCATAAATTTGACAATAAAATGAAAAAACAAAATAGAAAAGTGCTTCTTTTCTTGGATAATGCCACTTCACATTCTAAAGTTCCATTAGAAAATGTTAAACTAGTCTTCCTGCCGCCAAACACCACTTCGTATTGTCAGCCCTTGGATCAAGGAATAATTCAGAATTTCAAATTGATTTACCGAAATTTTTTGATTAAAAAGCTTCTAACGTTTATTGACAATGAATGTGATTTTGAAATTTTTGAAAAAAAAACATAAATTTAGCCAATGCACTTGTATGGATTACAGCTGCTTGGAAAAAGGTATCTCCTGCTACAGTTAAAAAATGTTTTTCCAAGGCCGGATTCTCTGATGTTATCCAGGAGGACACAATGTTTGATGAAGAAGACGAAATACCCCTGCCCAGCTATATCCTGCAGTTCGTAACGAATTTTTGATGGATTTAGATGAATATGCTTCTATTGATCGTCATGTGCCTACAGAGAGCCCTAACTTCAGTATTCCAGAAATTGTTGAAGATTTGTGCAATAATGATGAAGAACATAACTCTGATAATAGTGACCTGGACGAATGTGAAACTCCAAAATCTAGTTTATCTAGCATGAGTGAAGTGTGTGCAAAACTAAGAGACATACAAAATTATTTATTGTGCAATAACAATGGTGACATTTATATGGATGTTTCTAAAATTTTACTTACATGTGAAGCTGCAGTTTTTAAATCGAAGCTAAAAAATGTGAAGCAAACAAATATTGAAACATACTTTAAAAAGTCCTAATAAATTTTGTTTTTTCGTATGAATATATTGTAATAATATGTACATATAAATAATTTATTAGATGTCATATTATCTATAATATGTAAATACATTAAAATTTTAGTTTTTCTTACACATATTTGTATTTATATACTATTTACTTTAATTAATAAAATAAAGAAAGCAAATCCTAAAATTAATTATGTATTTTATTTGTGAGACGAAAAACCTGTCAATTACGGACACCTTTATATAACGGCCAATATATTTTGCTTTTTGGGTGGCCGTTATTGACAGGTTTTACTGTAGATGGATTTATTATAGGGACTTTGAGTAATTTCTCCTGACGGGAAATTACTGAAAGTCCCTATAATAAATGGCTTTTCAAAATAAATACATTCGTATATAGAATGAATAGAAGTTGAGCTAAGTGCAATAAGCCAAATGTCAATTCATTCCTGGAAAACTTTGAAAATAAATTAAACCTAACGTTATAAAGAGCTATCAAATTTTGTCCAAGCCAACCTCCAGAGTAAAATGTTTTGTGAGATCGGGAACACTGAATTCATGAAAGCATGATAAAGAATATTGGTCATAGTTAAAGCGGAGGAATTAAGCTAGGAAAAGTATGGAAAAAATAAGTAGAACGACATCGACTTTTTCACAAAAGGCGAGCATACATGAAAAGATTCAAGTTTTGCGACCTTTTAAAATAATATACATCACCTTTTATGCACTTGTTAATTCTAAGGAATTACAATGCAAACCAATCTTTCCACATTTCTTTTTAAAGCGGGCCACATTCGTTAAATCACGCCTTAATAGAAGGATTTTAGTCGCCAAGAAATGCCATCCTTACAGCTTTTTCTTTACACGGAAGAAAGTGCAGGTTGGCATGCAGTGAGATTTCAACCATTAAGTGGATGTTCTTACAAATACTCGGTGTGGGTGTTAAGACGATGAGCTAGAGCATTGTCGTGGTGGAAAAACACTAATTGTCTGCCTATTCTATATAGTCTTGTACGGGAAAGAATTGTTTGGACTGCTTCGACTTTGGGTAGACATTCCTCGATATATCACTATACGATAACTATCTTTCAGGTTTCCAGTACCACTTCACGACAAAAAAGACAGCTAGTATTTTCTTTTAAACGAATCGAGATTTCCGTACAGATAAGCGCGCGCTTTTACCTTGAAAAAATGCGACCTTATTCTGTGCTTTAGTGGACACGTAAATAAATTCACATATGAGGATACTTTTGGAATAAAAGATATTCCATTTTTTGAATTGAAGAGTTTGCCGTGGCACCGTAAAGCGCACCATGTAATCTGTTCGTCGGTTAGCAAATCCTCATTCAATTATGTTCGTACAGAAGAGCATGAATTTCCGATGCATGAATGCTCAAGCACTCTTTTATTTCGTGACAGCCTTCTGGTACATATAATCCAATTCAAAAATCTTTAACCTTTTCTCTTTCCAATCTATTTTTACTGTTCAAATTAAGGTGAATGATTTGGTAACTTAAGAGATATTCACGAGAAGTTGTCGAATGGGTGAAAAACATAAAATGTAGAGTCGATTTTCGACGTTTCGTTGCCCGGCAGAAAACATTAAATTCTGATATACTTAAAATACTAGTAGCATGTAACATTCTATGGAATACGGTGAATCATCCAGCATTTACTCACTTTTGACTAGACAAAGTTGTGTCAAGTCACTAAAAACTGTATGTATGTATGTATATTAAGTATGTATGTGCCTATTTCATCGTTAGATATTGGACGGTCGTTTTAAATGTATAAATGGATTTTCAGTGGCGGGCATTTATTAACATCTGAGCATGTGGGGCATTTATTGGTGGTTTACTTTCATTTGAACTCTGAATATAAACAGTGTACAGTCAGGAAATGTGACATGTTTCATAAACAGTGTAATATTTCTTCTGGAGAAGATGTATTTATTGTTACGTGGTAAGTACTTGTTTTTCTAAACGTATTTTGTTTCGCGTGTGAAAAATGTTACATCGAAATTCATAAAGTCCACGCTCTATTTATGACACTGACGTAATGTACTCAGTCCCTGATGATCACATTCTTCAATATATTCAAGTTTTATAACTTAATTTAATAAATAATATTTATTAAAATTAAGTTATATGTATTTCAATAAACAGATACGATGCAAATCCAATTATACGTAATAATATTCAGGTTTTAACACTTTAAACACTTATAATATACACTTTTCTGAAGTATAACATAGTATATTTCTCAACTTCTTATAATGTGTATTTCCAATACCTGGTAGTAATCTATTGACCTCAAATATTAAACTCTTTCGATGTGCTGCAAGAGCTACATGTAACGGACAATTTAAGGTGCGGCGACAATACAAAAAAAGAAACACAATTGACAATTGCTACACCTACAAAGATAAGTTTTAGGCAATAGGTATTTACTAACAATAAACACAATGCTCGGAGAAATAGATACATAAAATTAATAAAATTTCTAATCTGTTTCAAAAGAGATTAAGCGCAGATAGATATTGTTAATTTGCATTGTAATGCGATTTCACCAGCTTTAACAATTGAATTCACATGCTTCTAACATATCTACACATTTATCAATTAAAATATTGTCTATTAATAGATTAATTGTGATGGAAATAAAAAATGGAAGTTTCTGTCCGGAAACTTGAGCTTAACAAAGTGTATATTTTACATTATAGTTTATACAAACGTAGACAAAACACCTAATAGTTCATTTATTTTATATTGCCTTTATTTAAAAAAAATTAAATTATAATTAAATTGGTCTTGCATATGAGATACATGTGCAAACTATAAAGTAGTTAAGCACTTATAAAAAAAACAGATTCACCCGAAATGTACGTCTGCTTTTTTTTCAATAATTTATTGATTTTCCATAAATGCTCAACTATTTTATAGTTTTCGCACATGTCATGCGCAAGATCAATTTAATGGATTTAATACTCTTTAATAAAGGGAACACTTAAAATGAACTATTAGGTATTTGGTCTATGTTTGTATAAACAATTAATATACGCTAAATCAGCACTTCCGTATCTACCAAAGGAGACAAGATATTTGTACATTTCAGACCACAGCAACCATCAGCAGTCTACAGATGGAGAAGGGCGTATCTACATTCCTACGGAATCTGTAGGTCAGTAACTGAACAAATACAACTGCGCGCTCGATGAGGGAAAAGTGCCTCTAGCCTTTGTAGCCTTCCATTTACTGCCTACGCAAGAAGAGGAGTCTACCTCTAACTGTTCCGCTCGAAAACTCGTAGATTAAGTCTCCGCTATCGGGTGGAGGGGTTTCATACACCTCCCAGTTTCTGTGAAACACGGTGTGTTATCAATGCTTAAATACCAGTTTTGTCACCTGCCAGCTGTGGCTTGGTGTGCCATACTCAGATTCGTAGAAGTAGAATCCCAGGGGCAGCACTAAAGCGCGAAAAGACACCCAGCATAAACTTCTCTATGATTGCCAAGGATACATCCATTTATCGATCCAACTGGTGTATGAATTGATGAACGAATACACCCTTGCAAACTAAGTATAAAGGTAGTGTTTTGTGCGAAGTATGTATCTAAATTCTTCGCTATATATAGGAATCAAAGGTAAGTTTTTAATCCTACTGGAAAGTTATGTGATAGTCAATGTCTTTTCCAGTTTTTACGACTGAGAGGGAACATATACAAAGCTAAAAGTTATGTTAAAAAAAGAAGAATAGAAGGTGTATTTATTTAGCTTGCTCAGCGAGAAGATTACCAAATACTTACCATTAATTCGCTTCTATCAGGAATTTTTTTAGCCAACTTTCTCAACTTAACATAATGCCGTTTAAGATATCCACACTATAATCTAACAGGTACAGTCCTGATAACTCTTCTCAAGTCATCTTCTTCTGAACCAAAGAAACGATCTTTCCTATGTGAGATTCTTAAGGAATATAGAAAAATGATGACCACGATAATCTTTAATTAAATTTTTTGAATGTGCAGGGTTATCAGTCGTTTAGAAAATAAATAAAATTAAGAAAAATAAAATTTTCTTCCATAAAATAATAAAGACCAATCATTTTGTCCACCAAAAATCCCACATCGCAGGTCATTTTATTAGATATTTGATTTTTCTTTATTAACCCATTAAAAACCAAGACAATTAAAAATGAAAACTTGTTTAATTCATTTATGTAATTTAGTTAAAATATGCATAAGGAACATAAAAAAAGTAAAAAATTATAAAAAAAATTCAGGAACTGTGGTTTTGGTGCTGTACCAAAACGGGTACAATGGCTTATTTAGTATGCTTATTTTTTAGTGTGATATATTTTAAAACACTCCCTTTCTAGACAAAGTGCAACGTCACATTGTTCACACATCCATCTAATTTTACTATGGCATTCGCGGCATTGTAAAGGGTTTTTTATTCTCTTGGGGAAGTGGTTTCCAGCAATAGTAGCTACACCAAGTACCAGCAAGCCTTTCGAAGTTGGCAGTGTCTACGTATAATTTCGAAGATAGTAGCGAACAATATGATGCTGAAACTCTAACAGGTCCATTTGGGACTTGTTTGCAGTTTTATATAACTTCCACGCATTGACCACAACGGAACTCAACATTGTGGTAAAAACCACCATTTCTTTCCTCGAAATTTTATTTTTTTCTAATTTTTTTAATTGTTCAAGTGGAATATCGTCTTCACTATCGCTGCCACAAAATACCTCTATTTGACCTGGTACATTGTATGGTATGCGATCAACTTCAGTATTTTCGGCGACACCTTCTTCTTCATATGTGTTACATATAATCTGGGCTTGTAGGTTAGCAATTTCAAATTCGTGATCTTCCTCAGCTTCAACATAATTCAGGGCACAGTTCAAGGTATTGAAATGTCTGCCGTAGAAACTTGACGTTTTAGAAAACCAAACGACACGTTGCGTAATTTCACTTCTCGTAAAATTTATGCATATTTAAACATTGCCTTTTTTCTGTACTCAAGCAGGTACAATGGCTAGGAATGGGTTAAGTCGAAAGTTTGGATTTGCTGCTGACCAATACCTATAATTTCGCAATGATACTGTTCTATTCGTAATAAAACGGACTTCATCAAAAAGTTTAATTTGTGACAGAAATGTCGACTGTCCATTGTATTTCCTTTAAACTATTAGAATTCTATTCTAAACATATAATCAAAATTTCCGACGATCAAATTCAAAATAGAAAAAGAAAACAATGACAGTTTACTTTTTTTAGATGTCCTAGTAATTAGAAATAATAGTAAATTAGAAATTGATATTTTCCGAAAAAAAAGCAATATTAATAGGTTTATGACGGCGGATTCAAATCATAGCATACTTCAAAAGACGGCTTATTTCAACTTTCTTATTAATTGCTTACTCAGTTTCTCACTAACAAAAGTGAGGTACGAAAAAAATTAAAGTTGTTTATAAACATCGTCAGATGAACTGGTTTTGGTTCTAAAATAATCGTGAGACTAATTATGAAAGCTATGTTAACTTAAAAAAGACAATCCGTGATACTATTTGTTGGTTATCTCAAAGCAATAGCCATAAACAATTTACATGAGTTACAAGAGTTTAAGAAGGTTTTGGAATCACATATTTTAAGTTATATTTTGCCCCAGAAATGATATAAATTTCTTGTAGATAACACGATTGATAAAGTTGAGTTCAATTAGACATCTGGAGTATATAAAATAAATTGTCGAGATTACGATAAAAAATACATTGGTGAAACTAAGCGATCAATACGAATCCGGTATAAAGAACATATCTTTGCACATTAAGTTAATTGGCCTAAGAAATCCAGTTTAGCGAAACATGTTTTAAAGAGTAATCATAGTGTAACCGCACATTTCCTGCATTTGATCAGAAATACAAACAATTTCCGTGAGTTAGATAGTTACGAGAGCATCGTTATTGGGAAAAATAAAAACTATGTGGGTTGAATACCAATATCTACCCTTTATGAGTTCCTGGAAGATACGACCATTAAAAAGATCCGTAAGTGACGGCGACATATATTACTACATGCCTTAGTTTTTAAAATTAAGAAATATTGACTTACAGATATATTTTGAATATCAGTGTGTGCTTTGGCTTTACTAGGATGAGTGTGTGGAATTTTTTCTGTGTAAGTATTATAGCGAATCCAGGTGCAACATTGTGATTAATAATCCGCTCATGATAACAGCTTAGTTGTTGAAATACGTAACAGAGTACGAATATTGATGTGATGAGGGCTACGTTTGCCTTTTTTGATTAATTACAGGAATGTGTTACGCAGAATTACTAAGCAAGTAGAATATCCCAATCGAAAGAAGAGAACGGCATTTATATTTCATTCTTTCTTGACAGCAATTCGCATTGCCTGAAACTTAGCTTACTAAGTGCAACAGCCCGTTTTTCTACAACTCTTGAAGCGTGTTCTATTAGATTTACCATGTACAAAATTGTCTGGCTACTACATTCTCTTATATTAGTTTCATAAGTTTAATTGTTCACGATACTTGTTGGGACAAGCATCATTTCCATAAAAATGAATTCTTCTACCACTGCTGCATAGAGAAAAACCATGCGACGCAAAACCTCATCCACATATCTCTGGCCAGTGAGAGTTCCATTTGCTATGAAATAAAGGTAGGTGCGTCCTCCGGTAGTTATCCCGACTCAAACCAATAGGCAATCATATAAATTATAGGATATTACATGTGAGAAATTCACTCCAAAGCAGAATACGCCTCAGTTTAGTTTTTGCGGAGAACTATCTTGCTACATAGCAATAACTTAATTTATTCTCCGTCTTAAATATTGAGCAGTAAAGACAGTAAATCAAGTATTCATGGTCTTTCAATCGATATAGTTAATTTCTCTAAAAAAATACTTCTACTTTTTAAGATGTCTGACCAAATTCTCAAATCTAATGGATTTTGATTAACTACTTATTTTGAACGAAGAAGTTTCTATAAATCAGCGTACAAAACGATGCACAATACTTTACAAAATGAACGTATAAAGACCACATACTCAACACTCGTTACTGTTGCCCACACATATTGCCACTTGACAATGATTTCGAATGCATTTGCTACGTATACGAGAATTTTGCTGATACAAGGGGACATGTATGGAATATTGCAACGAAACAAAACCCTCATTGTCATACATTCGAGTGGATAGAACAGATACTATCCCCATTGTACACATTGAAACAAAATTTTAATTAGTAAATTTCGTACTTGAAACGGATACGATACATAGGGTACTTTGTACATACATAGCCATCTATATTAGAAGTACATATATAAGCAACAAATTTTCAAATATAAATTTACATATTACACTATAGCTTTTTTGAATTCAATGACAAATTTGAAATTAATACAATAATAATAACATAATATGTAATAGGCATGATATGTTAACGGATAAAACATAGAGACTCATATACATAATTGATATCGTCATGTTCAATGACAGTAATATAATATCAAAATAAAACCAAAAAATATCGAAAAATACACTCCTCCCGCAACAGAACTAAAAGAAATAAAACAAAATAACAATAGTAGCAATCATAGTAAATAGCAAAACTACAAAAACTTTCGTGCAACACCAAATAACTAAAAAATCTTTCAGCATATGTTTACACAACATAGACAACCAGTAATGTTAAAGACTACAGCAATACTTAGAAATTTTATGTAATAAAAAACTTCAATTAACTTCACTTAACTTCAAATAGATTAAGTGAAAAGAAAAGCTTCTATTGTAATTAAAGAGCGCTACTGATTTCAATTAAAATTTAACTGCTTTAATACAGTGCATATATATAAAGATTGTTTCAAATTTCGGGGTTCTTTTTTTGAATAAATAAAATATAGATAGCGCACTGAACTTGTCTGGGTATGTGGGCATTTAAAAAGTGTGATGTATGACATTTATAAAAATGGCTTCGTACACGATACGAGTTCAATTTGTTGAATTATTTTATGAATATCAGCGTTCTGTGAAAAGAGTTTTTAGAAAATTACGTGAATTTTATGGTTTAGATAATCGTCCATCTGAAAGCACTATTGGTCGAATTATTAAAAAATTTCAAGAGACCGGTTCCGTGGAAGATCAAAAAATTAAAAAATACAGTCGCAGTGGTCGTTCACAAGAAAATATTGGTTTGGTTCGTGAAAATGTTGCTGAAGATACTGAAATGTCCATTAGACCACGTTCACAACAACTTGGACTTAGCGGATCAACAACATGGCGTATTTTACACAAGGATTTAGCTCTGAAGGCATATAAGGTTCAAATAACACAGGAACTGAAATCATTAGATCATTTAAAACGTCGTTCATTTGTCAATTTCATCAATGAACAACCAGCTGATTTTGCTCAAAAAATAATGTTTTCCGATGAGGCACATTTTGAACTTGGTGGCTATGTTAATAAACAAAATCGCCGTATCTGAGGTGAGGCAAATCCACGAATTATTCATGAGAAACCTATGCATCCTAAACGAGTTACTGTTTGGTTGCATTATAGTCAGGTGGTGCAATTTGACTTTACTTCTTTGAAAATGGTGCTGGTGAAGCTGTAACTGTCAATGGTGATCGATATCGTCGGATGATAACCGAGTTTTTGTGGCCTGAATTAGTGAGTATTAATCCAGAGGATATGTGGTTTCAACAGGGTGGCGTTTCACCTCACTTTGCACTCGAAGCAATTGATTTATTGAGAGAAAAATTTCCCGGACGTGTAATCTCATGAAACGGTCATGTTAATTGACCACCAAAATCATGTGATTTGACGCCGTTAGACTATTTTCTTTGGGGTTATGTGAAAAGCGAAGTTTATAAAAATAATCCACAATCAATTTCTGCTTCGATAGACGAAATTATTCGCGTCATTGTTGAGATAGAGCTTCAATTATGTCAAAGTGTCATTGAAAATTTTAACAAAAGAGTGGACGTCTGTGGAACTGCAAGAGGAGGCCATTTGGCAGATATTATTTTTCGTATCTAAATGTCATAACTGATACTTCAATTACCAATAAAAAGTTTTTGAAAGTGAATTCAAATTATGTGTTTTATTTATTCTTCGAAAAAACCGCGAAATTTGAAACACCCTTCATATGTAAACGTTCTTGGCCATCTAATAAATTAATTTGTAAACTAAACATAAATTCATAAAAATTGTAAACTACATTTTTTATGTAAATACGAGGACTGTTTTTCTAACGTGAACACGATCACCCAACTTTACAGCACATCTGTTAACCTCGTGACAATTACAGGTTACGTAAATATCTCCAAAAGAACCAGACATGAAAAGATTACAGTGAATTGATGCTAAAATGCGGTTGTTGCTAGTACCTCGCACCCTGAAATTACACAAGAGCAGCAACTAGAAAGATAGAAGCACGTGGCCAAAATGGTGAAAACAGAACACATCTTTAAAGTCTAGAATTATCAAGTCTTCCGAAACATGTATTAACCCACTAATGTTATATTTTGTACGTTCGCCACAAAATGCGAAATATCCAATACAATTTAGCATACTACATAATCGCCACTAACATTTAACTGCTAATGATCCAAAGTAAATCTGATACAACTATCAAAATATGAGTGTTCTATGATCGGAAGGACCCTCTAACAGTTAAATCTCGAACATCCGCAAGACAAACTTGCACGACAAGACGTGCACATCGTAACCACTAAGAAATGATGATCATCTTATATTGAATACACCACAGTTCAAAATAACGAAACTAGCAAATGAAAAGGAAATTTCTAAAAATTATTAAGAAAAGGGTCGAATTAATGATCCAGAACATCTTAATCCGAACAGGTAAATATTGTTATACAATCACTTCATTAAAGTTGAGAAGAAATTTATCACAATTGAACTGAAAATCAAACGAAACGTAACAACCTTCTCAATCGTATAAACATTCGTATGAGAATTGTAATTGAAAATTGAATCGCAAACATTAAAAGGTAGAGAAACGTATTATATGTAAAAATTTATTATATACAAAGGGTACTAGGAAAGTTTTGCAATACAGCCTTGTTTACTTAATTTTTTTAAAGTAATTTCCTTTATATTCAATGCACCTCTCTATCCTCTGAAACCAACCTTTAAACCAGTTCTGCCAAGTTTCACTAGGGAGTAAAGCACACTCGTTGTCCCAAGCCCCCAAAAGGTCGTCATCACTGGAAAACCGCCTACCTTTTAGCTTCACTTTCACATGCGGGAACAGTTCAAATTCGCAGGGAACAAGACCTGGACTATGAGGAGAGTGCTCGAGAAGTTTCAATCATGTCGTGGTCAAATATTCGGTGCAGGCTTTGGCGCGATGAGCAGGAACATTATCGTGATAGAGGAACCAGGTGTCCGTTCTTGACTTTGGCTGTAGGTTCTTCATAGATCCAATGGCTTTAGGCAGGCACTGCTCAGTATTCCACTTAGCTGTGACTGTCTTCTCGATTTGAAAAATATTTTCTTCTTCCCAAATTGGTCGACACATCGTAATAGTACAACCAAGTCTCGTCACCTGTCACGATGTTGTTCACATACCGAAATTGTCCCTTATTAAACTTTTTTAACATATCCCGTCACCAAGTCAAACGTCGTGTCATCTGCTCTCCAGTCGATGCAGCATCCAGAGCGAACAAAGTTTCTTCACGTGCAAACGATCATGCAGAATTGAATGAATTGCTGGGGCATTTAAGCCTGAAGTACCCTCTACCTGCTGGTGGGTCACTCGTCTATCCTTGCCAAGCATTTTCCTCACAGTAACAACATTTTCCTCCGTAACCGAAGTTCGGGGCATTCCCGGCCTCAGCATTTTCTTTAGTTAAATTTCCCCTTTGGAATTATACCACTATAATAACACTATACCACCTGAATATCGTTGTGCGATGTGGACAAACATCACCCAGTGCAAGTGTCATTTCTTCGAAGCATTGGTCTATGTTTAAACCACGCGCGAAATTATAACTCAAAACTGCCCTATCTCATTTCGTGACCACGATGCCATCGCAAGCACTTTACTCTCTCACTGTTAATGAATAACTGAGCGCATCGAAATCTAATTGCTTAATCTAATTACGTAAGTTGAAACCTACAAAATACTAGTATACAGTTCCTATGGTCAACGAAATATCTGTCAGATGTATTCTATGAAAGACTAGTGAGGGTATACGCCCTCTAGGTCCACTAAGTTCGTCGTTATAGTCTTTATACTATTAATATTTGCCTTCTTTAAATACTCCTATAACTTTTCTAAATTAATAATTCAAAATTATTAAAAGGTATTTAAAATATAGAATAAGTTTGGAAATGCGGGTGATAAAATATTTTTGAAAATTGGTTATATTTATTATAAAATTAAGGAAAGTAAATGTAAAATTGTTGTTTGCGATAGTCTTCCACAATTGGTAAACAGTTTCAATAATAATTACATTGTTCTTCTTTAATGAAATCTTTCAATAACTACTAAAATGAAACAATAGATCATAATGCAAAAACGTTAATATTTTATTACATTTAGTATGCTTCATTTAAATAATTGCATTGTGTGGTATAAAAACACAGGCACTCATTTACAAAAAACTCGTCTGATATTCAACGCGAAGATGAATAAAGTAGCCGTGGTTTCTTTTTGTGCACTTTTAGTAACAGTCTTGGCAATGGGACTGTCAGCTACCCATGTTCCTACAAAAAAGCAAGTATTCTGACAATAATTAAAGGAATCACTTTTCTCTTCATACATTGTTATTGGTGGTGGTTTAAGAACAATTCAATAATTATTATGATCTATCAAGATAGCATCTTTACAAAATCACGTTACATACGAGGGAGCGTTTTTATATTCGCGAAATGGGGGACAAGGGGTGGAAATAAGAAAACCAAATTATTTTTCTTTTTCAATATATTCACCTGCAAGACGGATACATTTTTCACATCTTTCAATTAATTTATTTATACCCTCATAAAAAAATGATTTCTCTTTATCTGCAAAATACGCCGAAACTGCCTCCTTGACTTTATCATCGGCAGTAAATTTTTTACCCCGCAGCTCTTTTTTCATTTTCGGAAACAGGTAATAATCACTCGGGGCCAGGTCTGGTCTGCAGGGTGGGTGATTCACAATTTCGAAGCCCACCTTATGCAAGGCAGCTAGCGCAACGCGGCTCTTGTGGACGGGCGCGTTATCGTGCAAAAGCAGAACACCTTTTGTCAATTTTCCCCGTCTTTTCTCTTTAATGGCTTCTTTTAGTCGCTCTAATATTGAAGCGTAATATTCTCCGGTTATAGAAACACCTTTATCTTTATAATCAATCAACAATATTCCTTCCGAGTTCCAAAATACCGTTGCCATGAGTTTCCCAGCTGATTGTGACACTTTAAATTTCTTGGGAGGTGCTGTGCCCTTTTTATGCCACTGCATGGAGTCTTGTTTGGACTCAGGTTCATAATGATGAACCCAAGTTTCGTCTCCAGTAGCAATTCCACTCAATACACCATCCTTGTCTTCATTACAGAGGTCCCAAAATGCACGCGAACACTCTACGCGCTGTTGTTTTTGCGGCGGCGTGAGCATTCTCGGCACCCATCTTGCGCTGACCTTAGACATGCCGAGATGATCGTGTAGGATTTTAAAAATTGTTGTATCGGATACTCCAACCATTTCTGCGAGTTGTTTCTTCTTTAGTCGAGCATCTTCGAGTACAATTAGTTCAACTTTTTGGATAAGTGCTGGCGTGGTCACCTCAATGCTCCTGCCCGGCCTCGGGTCGTCTTCAAGGGATTCCCTTCCTTGTTTAAATAAACTATGCCACTTGTACACCATGGTTTTTCCTGGACAAGAGTCGCCGTAAACCAATGACATCTCATTCATTATGGTCGCGACTGATTTTCCTTGCCTGGTAAGGAACTTTATAACGGCACGATATTCGATTTTTTCCATATTTCACTTTTCACTCCTGATTATGTTACTTGGTTGACGATAGCTCAAAGACTAACTGTCTAATAACAATGAAACTTCGTATTAATACTAATCATGAGTCGCTGCACAGGCAACGCCCCCAATGCGCCTACTCACCCCTCTACAACCCGCTCATTCCGCGAATATAAAAACGCTCCCTCGTATTTCACATATCCATACAACTTAATTTTAATATCGTCTATGATTGATTAATTTATTGTCTTTTGTTTTAGCTTCTGCTTATTGTGTTTCGGTGAGCGCGAATGTTATTATTGTCTCATAGTAATAAATTATGAAACAAAATTTTTGTTGTAATATATATTTTTAAATATATTTTTTGTTTTAATACATTGTGTTAAATTAAGTTAAAGTGGGCGTAGTTGCATGTTTTGAGTAAAATCTTTTTTTATACATTATTTTCTAATAACACTTGTTCTATGCGAATTTTTTAAACAACGCTTTTGAAGAAAAAATGCATTTGTAAATACAAAGGGTACTAGGAAAGTTTTGCAATATAACGCAAAAATGAATCGTAAGAAGCTGCTTGTTACTGCATGTTGAGACATGTTCATACGTGCATAGTATCCTCCGCGCCATGTCGGTGGGCTCAGTTATTCATTAGTAGTGAGAGTGTAAAGTGCTTGCGATGACATCGTGGTCACGAAATGAGATAAGGGCAGTTTTGCGTTATAGCTTCATGCGTGGTTTAAACATAGACCAGTGCTTCGAAGAAATGACTCTTGCATTAGGTGATGTTTGTCCACATCGCACAATGATATTCAGGTGGTATAGAGAATTCCAAAGGGGAGATTTAACTGTGGAGGATGCTGAGAGGCCGAGAAGGCCACGAACTTCAGTTACGGAGGAAAACGTTACTACTGTGAGGAAAATGCTAGGCGAGGATAGGCGAGTGATCTACCGACAGAGAGTACTTCAGGCGTAAATGCACCGGCAATTCGTTCGATTCTGCATGATCATTTGCATTTGAAGAAACTTTGTTCTCTCTGGGTGACGCATCGATTGACTGAAGAGCAAATGACACGACGTGTAACTTGGTGCCGGGTGATGCTAAAAAAGTTTAATAAGGGACAATCTCGATATGCGAACAACATCGTAACAGGTGACGAGACTTGGCTGTACTATTACGATGTGCCGACCAAAACTCAAAACAAAGTTTAGGTGTTTGATGATGAGGATACACCCGCAGTTGTCAGAAAATCACGATCTGTAAAGAAGAAAATAATAGGCTGTACTTTTTAAATAGAGTGGAATTGTGGAACGTGTCGTTTTGGACACACAGAAAACAGTCACAGCTAGGTGGAATACTAAGCAGTGCTTGCCTAAAGTCATTGGATCTATGAAGAACCTGCGGTCAAAGGCAAAAATGAACACCTGGTTCCTCCATCACGATTATGCTCCAGCTCACCGCGCCAAAGCTCGCAACGAATATTTGACCACGACAGGACTGAAACTTCTCGAGTACCCTCCCTACAGGCGAGATCTTGCTCCCGACTTTGCACTGTTCCCGCATGTGAAAATGAAGCTAAAAGGAATGCGGTTTTCCAATGATGAGGGCCTTCTGCCGGCTTGGGACAACGAGTGTGCTTTACTCCTTAGCGAAACTTGGCAGAACTGATTTAAAGATTGGTTTCGGAGGATGGAGAGGTGTATTGAGTGTAAAGGAAATTTCTTTGAGAAAATTAAATAAACGAAGCTGTATTGCAAAACTTTCCTAGTACCCTTTGTATTACAATTACTTTTTGTCCGAGGACTGAGGTTTAATTGAAAATAATGCAATTAATAGACACGCCTTGTGCCATCACAAATAAATACATCATTAATATTTCTTAAATTTCTTTCAATTAATGTAAAAGAATTATTTAATAACTCGCTTTGTCGAATCGAAAAACAAGTGTAACTTTTGTTAATAAGTTAAGTTCAATATTGCAATATTTATTATAAAATAAAAACCGACTAATTACACTTTATTATTATTCTTATTATAACAACCTTCTTCGAAATTATTCTCTCGAATCCAGGTAAGCCAATAAATACTAAAATAATTAATATGGATGTGTAAATCTGACTCTTCCAGTTGATATTTTGTAATGTCCCAAATGTTTATGTGGTTCGTGACTAATCTATGTATATGCTCGTGGCACAAAGTATAGCCCTTAACTCTGTCCAATATATTCCCCAAATTTTATTTTTCGTTTACAGACACGTCTTCGAATTTCGTATTAGCTTTTAATATGGAATTATTGTTTTAATTTGATTTTTATTTGTAAATATTGGTGAAATATTTCGACATGATATTTATTTTGTGTCTTGTTATTATATTTTTACCAGCGTCTGTATTAATACAAGTTACAAACGCAAATACTTTGGCGAAGATTAAAGCAATATCCAATTTACAATTTTGGACAGACGACAAAGTAAAACAGGGGAAATGTTGGCATTTTAACGACAATCTACGAATTGACTGTGGTGTAATTTCAATGGTTGACTGATTCGCCCTTTGGAAGTTTTATTTCATGCTTAAATTCAGTGTCTGTGTAAAATGTTGTTAATAGCACTGGAATATAATTCAATTTGCAAATAAAGAATAAATTAAAGGTGTCCTGAGTTTAATTATTGATGATTTAAAAGCAAATTTGATTTCAATTATTGTATCGGAAGAACAAAAAACTTTCTATACTGATGCTTATGCAACTGAATATACACATGTATTTGCCTTTCTGTTTAAAAAAACAACTAAGCGAATGTTTATTTGTGATATACTTTAAAGAAGTGAAATAATAATATTAAATTTGATTTATTGCTATTATTTGGTTTGTGTTTTTCTGTTGTTGTGGGGAAGTGCTCAATAAGTGGTATATATACAGGGTGTTTCAAAAAGAATATAAGTATTTCGAATGCATATATTTATTAAACTTTAAGACATACGAATATGAAACTTTAGACACATATTTACGAACATCTCAAGCTCAGATTACAGATGTTCAATATGTCCTCCATCAGCCACATGAACAATATCACATCGATACTCAAATTCCTCCCAAACTCGGGCAAGCATGTCCTTCGTTACTGATGTTATGGCAGTACGGATCCGGTTCTTCAACACTTCCAGGTTCTGTGGAAGTGGTGGTACTTAAACGTTGTATTTAACGAAACCCCACAGGAAGAAGTCACAAGGTGTCAAATCCGGTGGCCGTGGAGCCCAGCTGAGATATGCTAAGTCGCTAGCTCCATGACGACCAATCCAACGGTTTGGTAGAGTTTTATTCTGATATTCACGCACTTGACGACTACAGTGAGGGGGGCGCCCCGTCTTGTTGAAAAATGAAGTTGTCTTCGTGCAGCCTTGGAAACAAGCAGTTATGTAGCGAGATACTGCTGACCGTTAACCGTGTTTCCATTAATGATGAATGGGCCGTAATCAGATGATCGGGATATCGCACAAAACACATTGATTTTAGGCGAATCTCGTACATGTTGAATGGCTGCATGTGGATTCTGTGGACCCCAAATTCGAACATTGTGTTTGTTTACCAGACCACTAACATAGAAACACGCTTCATCACTGAACACGATGCTTTGTGCGAAAGTGTTATCATTGTCAATAGCATCATGGATCCCATTACAAAATCCTACACGTTTCCGTTTGTCATCAGGACGCTGAGCTTGTAACAACTGTAACTTGTACGGCTCCATAACCAACCGACGTCTCAAAACACGCCAAATTGCTGTTGTAGGTAGTTGTAACTCCCGACTAGCACGACGAGTTGATTTTGAAGGATTACGTTGGAACACAGTTTGAATTCGTGCAACATTTTCTTCAGAAACACGAGGGCGGCCAGGACTTTTTCCTTTACATACACATTCTGTATCTACAAACTGTCAATACCATCTGCAAATGTTCCACCCATTCGGAGGATCAATTTGGTAGCTCAACCTGAAACGTCTTTGCACTGTAGTCACGGAATTGCACTTCGCAAACTCGAGAACACAAAATGATTTCTGCTGTGCAGTAGCCATTTTAAATATATGACGGTTACCAAGAAAAACAGAAGGCAACTGACATCTAGCGGCTATTAAATAAACTAGACTATGTATTCGTTTCTCCAATAGCCTAGACGAGGCGCAGCGATCGATAGTTTGGACAAAAGAATACTTTGTGTTTCGTATATTCTTTTTGAAACACGCTGTGCTATTGAATTTTCTGTTCTCCCACAAATGTGAATCATTTATACGTACAGGTGGGAATTATAAACCTCTGAATTGTAACAGAAGGGTCTCTCCTGTTTAAATAACTATTAATACCATATTAATACCATGTAGTTCAAAAACAATTGAATATATACAAATAAACTAGTATTAAGCTGTTCATTACGAACACTTCTAAACTCAATTTGTGTGATATAAACGTAAATGTAACAAACACTTCTATGAATTCTGTTATAATTTTTTTATTTCGTCAATTTTCATCAAAATTCGTTAGTTTTCCAATATGATCTCCATTTAATTGAATACACTTATCTTCACGTGAAACTAATTTTTTTAAACTATCTTCAAAGAGTTTCTTCGAAGCCTCTATAATCCACCTTTTTATTTACAGCAAGTTTTACTAATTTCTGCAACCACCAAACACATTGTAATAGTTTTCGTTTTTTTCAAATTCGATAACAGATCGTAATCATATATGAATATACATATGTGGAAGCAATTCCCAGCACAATTAGTATAAAACATCTTTTGTTCTTCGTGCGTCCTATGATCTTGCATTATTGTGTACTTTAAATAAATGAAATAAAAATATTAAATGTAATTTATTTCTATTATTTTGTTTGTATTTCTATTGTTGTTGAGAAATGCTCAATAAGTGGCACATACTATTGAATTTTTCTTTTCTACCACAAGTGTGAATCAACTATACGTACAGGTGGGGATAATAAAGTTCCGAACTGTAACATATGCGTGTCTCCTTTTTAAATAGCTATTAATGTTAATATGTTTTTTATACCGTGTAGTTCAAAAGCAATTGAACGTACATATATAATGAACTTGTATAAAGCTTAACTGTCTTTCTTTCTCTCTGCAAAAGAGACCTCTTCTCTTTTTGGTCTTAGTTAACTAAATACCGGACATATTTCTTTGGTACACCTTTTTCGTCAATATTATACATATGGGCTTTTAGGGTAACAATATTGTGGCGTCCTATTAAGACTTATTAATAGGGAACCCCCAATCTCCGAATTTAATTCTTGAGTTAGTTTAGCACGCTGGAAGTCAACCGTAAGAATCGCTTTTTTGGTAAAAATACGGGCATTTATTTATTGTCCTGTTAAGTGCAAGATGAGGCGTTACAAATGTTTCGATAAACGTACTTGATCTTTTCTATTTTAAATAGTTCAGCATTATCATTATTTAAATAGTAATTTGTAATATTTTATAATAAAAATTGCACAAATATAGAAACCTAAAACTATCAAAATATAAAGGTATTGGCAAATTATGGAATATTTTATATTTTTAAAAATGTATTTGATATGTTCCCAGTGTACACAGTTTGGAAACTTCTTATGGAATAAATTCAGTACTTCCAAAACTATAGACATTTCACAAAATGCTGAAACAAATAAATCATTCTAGTGGCCCTGAGTTTTATGTTTTACATATTTTTTTTTTAATTTAAATAAACTGTTACTAGTCGTTATAGACTAACCTACAATTTTGCTCTATAGTCTTAAAAACTAGGTGCTAGTCCAAAAAGTCCCCAGTGGAACATCTCAGTTCATTTAGTTCAACGCTTTTGTTAACGCGTTATACACAAAGTCACTATGCTCTGCTTTTTCACTGTCACTACGCACTACACAGTTCCAATGGTTTGATCCTCTTAAGCCTTCTGTTCAAGTCGGTGTTATCTAGAAGCTGCAATATTTCGGTATTTACTTGGTTGTGAAGCCTTTCCTCGTACTTTTATGCAAACCTCTTGATTTCTTCTCTAGCAGTTGGTATTTTTAGATCTCTGTGAAGGTGATCATTGCGATAATACCATGGAGCGTCCACAATACCTCGCAGTACCTTGTTTTAGAATACTTGAATTTTGTCTATGATGCTTTTGACTGCACACCCCCAGACCTGGATTCCGTATGTACAAAGAGGTTTTAGAACTTGATTGTATAGTAACAATTTATTATGCACAAAAAGCTGTGATTTCCGCCCTAGCAACTAGTACTTTTTTTATATTTGAGGTCGAGTTCTCTCCTTTTCTTTTTTATATGTTCTTTTCATCATAATCGGATATCCAAGTTCATTCCCAGGTATTTTGCTGTGTTGATGTATGGGATGTTGGTATTGTTTATTATTACCTGTATCTGTACATTCTTCTTATAAGCAAAGTCTATATGTACTTACTTGTTCTCATTGATACGAAGTCTGCACATTCTAGCTCATTCGTTTATTCTGATACATGCTTCTTGCAGCATGCCTGTCGTATCTTCACTGTTACAGCCTACAGCGAGGATAGCAGTGTCATCCGCAAAGGTGGCAGTTGTTACGTCCCTTTCTTGCCGAATATCCCATGTGTACAGTAGGTAAAGTATTGGTCCCAGCACACTGCCCTGGGGTATTCCCGCTTTAATTTCCTTGATGATGGAATACGCATTCTCTTGTTTGACCCGGAACATTCGCCCAGTTATGTAGCCTTCTAGTATTTGGGTGAATTGTTTTGGCAAAATATTTTTTAATTTATTCATTAGCCCTAGATGCCATACCTTGTCAAAGGCTTGAGCTATATCCAAGGATACAGCCGAACAGATTTTTCTTTCTTCATAGGATCTCTCAAAGATATCTGTTATTCTATATATCTGGTCAGTTGTCGTATGCTTGTTCCGAAATGCAAACTGATGAGAGGGAATTAGGTACTTATTTTCAATAATTGGTTTCAATCGCTTCAGAAGTAACTTTTCAAATAATTTCGATGTTATCGGAAGCAGTGATATAGGCCTATATGAGGTTACTTCATTTGGAGGTTTGCCATGTTTGGGGATCATTATTACTTCGGCCATTTTCCAATCATCTGGCACGTGTTTCAGACGGAAAGCCGAAATTATCAAATGTGTCAGTTTTTTAATCGCTTTTTTCGAAAGTTTTTTCAGTATTTCTCCGGTTATGAGATCATATTCTGGAGCCCTTTTTAGATTTATGTTTGTTTTGATCTCCTTGGCAACTTCCTTGGGGTTACAAAAGCAATATCTGTTTACTCACCTGATTGTTCTAGTAGCTGTGGTTCGTCTTGTCTTTCACTTGGTTGGAAGGTTTGCTCCAGGTAATTAGCAAACGTTTCGGTTTCTGTAGGTTATCTCTCGTCTAGGTTCCTTTTGAGGTTCGGATTGGTGGATTTTGTAGGCGTGGTTGTTTCATCCTTTTGGTGGCCTTCCAAAGGGAATAATCAGTTGCTTTGTCGTCTGTCAATTCTGATAAATATTTATTCATTCTTTCGTTCTTCCAGATTAATATTTCCCTTTTAAGTCTTTGGGTTCTATTGTTTAGCCTGTTTTTATCCTCTAGTGCTCTTGTTTGTTGCCATCTTTTCCTTAATTTTCTCCTTTTCAGCAACTAATTGTCTAATTTTCATAGGGTAGTTGTTTCCTCCGGGCAGTATTTTTATTTCAGGGGTATTATTCCAGGCAGCTTGTTGGATTTGTTCCATTAAGTTCTGAACTTCCTGATTCAATTGTTCTATGGTCCTCAGTGGTGCTTTCAGTTGAATGTTATTAGAAAGATCCTCTTGGAATTTTCCTTAGTCTGTCTTTTTATTTACCAAGGTTGGTTTTTGTTCCTTTTTTATGACATTTTCACTCATCGTTAGGATTACTGGGGAGTGATCTGAATCCAAATCGAAATTTCCTTCAGTTGACATGTTTTAGATATGTGACAAGTTTTTGAGTTGTGTCATTCTATGCATTTTTTAAATAGAATTATGTTATTTTTATGTCAATTTTCGAAAGCACATTTAAAGACCTTTTCAAAAAAACAAACATTTTGAAATAAAACATCGATAATAATAACGCAAATCATAAAAACTGTAAAAATTGAAAAATTAACTTTATTTATTAATTATTGTATCAACTGCTCAAATGTTCTCACTAACTTTTTGATATACTTCCAACCTAGGACAGAATTAATTTCTAACATTGTTTACGATATCAGGTGTTATTCTTCTACTTACTGTTGTAATTCGTTCTTTTAAATTGTCTAATAGTCAGCTGTTCTTTTGTAAACGTCGGGAGTGACTATCGTGCTGTTAGTGGGGGGTTTGTGGTAGTCTAGAATTTACATATATGATGATTAGCGACTTCGTTAACAATAAATATCGACTTCTTAAAACATGTTCTGTAAGGATAGATATGTATCAAGTAAGTGCGCTTTAATACTGTTGTATGGCTAACAGCAGTGCCTTGAGCTACTTGACATGAAGAATGTCTTGGATTTTTTGAGTACGTAAAAAGCCCAAAAGGCAGACTTCAATTTTTATATCGTCTTCACGGTATTTTGCCAAAGGTTTTTCGTATATGTTTCAATTTTAGACAAAGTTCCTTGTGCAATTTATGGTAAGCCTGGGTATTCTTCACCAAAGAACTACACTACTTCTTTATGAGTGCGACATCTGTCTGCATATCTGGATCATCATTAAAATTTCAATTAAAAACGTTTCTGTTAACTACCACACATTGACAAAGAAACAATTAGTAAGATTAATAACTATAAATAACAACAAATTGTCACACAGTAGCTATTAGGAATAACATGAAGAACCTAGAAAACTATGTAAAAATAAACGTGGTCTAAAATCTTCCCGTCTAAGAAAATGGTAAGAAGACACATGAAGAAATAGCTAGCAAGCGTTTACAAATAAACTGGACATGTCTTTTCTGTCATCACTTCACGCTGACGGTATCAGAATACTGGATCAAATGTTACAAATGTAGTATTTAGAACTTTCAGATATAATGGAGGTGTACTAACAAATAATCAGCAACTATTGTCTGGTAACCACATAGGCATGTAAAATATATAAAATTCAATGCCACTAGAATAGTTAATTTAGTTATTTCAGCGTCTTTGTGAAGTATTTGCAATTTGGAATTACTTCATTTATTCCATAAGAAGTTCAATATTGTATAATCCACTTTTCTATTAAGAAATAATCTATCAAACGTTACTCTTAAAATGGAATTCCACATATTTTAATATTTTAGTGCATACTTTGATCTACTTTGATCGGTAATGTATATATTTGCATATTTTAAAAAATACGCGGTATTAGCTACTTTTCTTGGTTTCCGGATTGGAACTACATTTTTGCTACTTACGCTGCCAAAGTTTAGTCTTCACTTGCATAAGCCATCTTCAAGGCTTATCTGCTGCCAATGCTATTAAAACAAGTTACTACTATCTGTTACGCGTTGATTTATGTAAGAACTTCTTCCATAAGTGAAGTCGAAACGTCGGCGGTTTTGTTACAGAGAACACGGTTTTAATTCTAAAGCTAATACGAAATAACGATCGTGAAAGACTGCACCCCAGATATGCGATATCATATATGAGGAGTATTTGTTGATTATTATAATGATAATTTTCCTTGTGGAGCTCTTATAACTCTAAACAGTAATATTATACATAATAGTTAAATATTCTTTCCCCTTTCCATTAAAAGTTCTCATCTTTTCCTAACACTCTAAACAGTGACAAAAAGAGGAACTATCTTGTAATATCTACTCAAGTTTTGGTCCTTTCTCTATTTTCTTTATATTTGTTACCTGCTCTTTAACTTTTCATCAAATTTCGATATTATAGGAATCATAAGAAAAGGCAGAAAGTTGCAATTTACCCCTAGCTTCGAAAGAAAAGCTTCGTAAATGTTTTTCAATTAAGAAGAAGAAATATAGCGTGATAGTAAGCGGAAAACTAAGCTAAATATTAAAGTCTGCTATCCAATTCGTGGAACTAACTATTCGAAAACAATAGGCAATGGAAAAAATAAATAGGATTACTTTAAGACAATATACAGGAACCTATAAAATAAATTATGTCATAAAATGTTAAGAAAATGTAGTAGCAAAAATTTTAAATCATCATGCGGACAGTACGTTGTTAAAAAGCTGGTGGGTAATACAAAAAGAAAAGATTTACGTCACATCCATGCTCAGAACAAAACTAATTAGAACAAAACTGCTGGAACTCAATTAAGTACGATTATTCTTAAAATGGATCAAAATTAATATAAAATTGTTATAATCAGTCCAAAAATCTTTGTATTATAACTCGCATACTTCCAAACTCGAATAGATATCGTTTTTGTTAAATTGAAATCGACGTGTTATTTTGTCATATTATCCTTTGTGATAACGGGTCCAGGTGGAGGCCAAATAAAATGCGACATTCCTATTTATCAAAACAATAATTTTTAGCCGCCGACTTGTTTTTATATCCAAATTGATACTTGTTTTCTTATAAAGTAGGGTCCAATAAAAGTAGATGCTAATTTAGAAAGGAAATTCTTTGAAGTATAGCACATTTTCGACGTGAAAACAACTTATTTGGAAAATATTGCTGATCTTCTCAACATAGATTACACAGGCCAACACACATTTTGGTGCCTGCGATTTTTTAACTGTTCCTGGGTAATTTTTGGATGCAGAATGTAAAAAAGTTCTCAGATTTGGTCTATCAGATCTAGTTTTTGAGATTTTTAAAAAAAATTGTGTATATATTTTACGTTATAACTGTTATAATATATAATATTACTATTGACAGTTAAAAAAACAAAGACACATGGATTTAAGTATTTATTGCAAAAACTTAATTTACATAATTACATTAGTCACTAATCACATAAAAATTTTCTTTTATACGACTTTCTAGAAGGCTCCAGCAGTAGTCCGCCATCATGTGGCTATCCCACCGTCCTTGATAACGATCTTCCATAGTTTTAATATCCTGATGGAATCTTTCCCCCTGTTCTTCACTACAATCATCTAAGTTTTCTGGAAAACGATCTAGGTGGCTGTGGATGTAGTGAACTTTTATGCTCATGTTACAGCCGAGAATATTAAAATTTGAAAGCATAGTTTCCACTAATTCTACGTAATTCTCTGCTTTATGATTGGCAAGAAAATGTTGTACTACTTGAACAAATAAACACCAAGCGTTAGATTCAGTCTCGTTCATTGATGTGGTGAATTGTGGATCTTTAACAAGTTGCCTTATTTGAGGACCATCAAATATACCAGCTTTTAGTTTTTCCGTGTTAATGCCAGGAAATTTACGTGATAAATAGCCAAAATAATTTCCATCTCGATTTAAAGCCTTCACAACTTGCTTCATTAAGCCTAGCTTGATATGCAAGGGCGGAAGTAAGATTTTTTCTCTTGCAACCAAAGGTTCGTTGATCACGTTTTGTTTTCCTTGAATCATGACATCTCTTCAAGGCCATTTTTTTTAACCCAGTGCTCATTTTTATCTCTGCTGTCCCAAAGGCTAATTACATTCTGGGAAATTTCTATTTTGACGATTAAGTACATATTTATCTCTTTATTTGTTGTGCTTTATCAGAAAAAAATATCAATTAACCTGTAACCTGTATCTCAAAGACTACAGCTGATAGAAAAAATCTGGTGGCATTTTTGGAATCAGCGCATTAAAAACATCTGAAATCAGATGTTAGATTTCCGGCACCAAATTTTGTTTTTCATTTTGTTACCCTGTGTTATAGTATTTGCTATTAGATTCATATGCCTTTTTCGAAGGGGAGGAACATCTTCATAAAGGCGTTCTAAAGCTCAAGCTCTTTCCTTCTTAACACCACTACAATCAAGATCAATTTGATGTTCTTGAGCAGATTTGTTACCTCCCTTGAAAACTTCTTGGTCAAATATAATAAAGCAGTATGTCCAGTAATTCTATGTTTAGATGAACGAATTGCATATTCTTCCTGAAATAAATATTGATTCCACTTATAATGATTTTTAGATACTTAAACAATTTGCAACATATATATTTTCCGATGAGAATTTAGTTGACAAGGGTAGACGTTAAATAGCATGGTTTTAAAGAACGTACTCGTATCTACCTATATATTTAGGTAATAAAGTTTATAACGTATCTGTATAATTACTTACCATAGTTCTAGTAAACTGTAGTATAATGAACGCAAAAGTTCTCGGCGGCGTAAATGATTTTTAGGTAAGGACATACACTCAGAACTTTGGTCATCAACGATGAGATTGTTTCGTTTTATGAAAAAGGTGCCGGAAAAACCGAGACTAGTCTTCAAAATGTATATAGGCGTCAAAAGATTCTAAATGAGCGCTATTAAAGGCCTGTTTCAAGTGCAATGTGTTGAAATTCATAGATAAATGTATTCAAGATAGTCGTGCATATGAAATTTGATACTGGAAAGAAAGTGTATTGAGAAAACATAAAGAAAGGTCAATTATAAGGGAAGAGTATCACGTAAAAGACCTTACATTTGGTGACGTTAATTATTACCTATTCTAAAGCATAGAACGTAGGTAAGTGTATACGTCGTTTCGTTATATCCGACTTTTTTTCAAATTCTCTTTATATTTTCTTAATGTATTTTCTTGCCAGTATAAAATTCCATCTAAATGGCTATCCCCATTGCATTTATCCATGAATTTTAGCTCATTTTTGAACTCAGTAGTCGACTGATCGTGTTCATTTGAAATCTTTGAACGCTAATTTTTCGGTACAATTTCAATAGTTCAGGATATTTTGAATATTTTTTTTCAATCTCCATTGCAGAGCATGCTTTTACGATAAATTTGGTTATTCGATGTAAGAGTTTTTTTCTTTACGTAATACATATTACCATGTGTTTCATTTTAGAACTCATCTTTGCAAAAGATCAATTGCTTATTTTCTACAAATATGTCATACTGTGAAGAGAATTTAGCGAATTCGTTCTAAGTTTATGGTTTACAACAAAGAAGTATCTTATCAAAATGAAGTGTGCGAAAACTTTTGTAACATTTGTTCTAGCAAATACTTTTGTAGTTATAAACAATAAGTTTTAATATTATTATTAGAGGTTTTTGAGTGTTTTTACTTTGTTAAATAGAAGTAAGAATGCTTTATCATAGTCGGATATTTACATTTGATGATATTCAACACTGACGCGGTGTACGAAAACTTTTGTGACTGACTGTATGCGTCAAATTTTACTTCAATTCATTCATAATTTTGTGCTTTATAATG
Source organism: Dermolepida albohirtum (assembly GCA_031893035.1). Classification (NCBI taxonomy): domain Eukaryota; kingdom Metazoa; phylum Arthropoda; class Insecta; order Coleoptera; family Scarabaeidae; genus Dermolepida; species Dermolepida albohirtum. The sequence goes on from JAVIWB010001678.1 coordinate 185,141, forward strand.
AGTTTGAAAGCAAAAAGTAAGATTTGTGACATTAGAAGTGTCAAATTTCAAACAAAGGAACAGAAATCTCCAAAAACTATTCATGGAACCAGTGATTCCACAGGATAGGGACGAGATTCCATTATATTTTGATGTGAAATATTATCCAAAACAATTTGGGTGGGATCGTGAATTTATTGAAGGTGACTCACTCTTTCGGGACCAAACAAGAGTTATTCTTATTGAATATATGCCAAAAAAGTCTACAATAACAGCAGTTTATAAAATTAAGTACGGCTACTGACCAAAAAAGCTTATGTTCCGTTATAAAGAAATTCTATTTCTTCATGAAAATAAATGAGTTAACGTGGTAGCTAGAATCGAACTTACTCTCCGCAAATGCGATCTCTTTGAGCTGGATCATCTACAATACCGTCTGGTTTTGAATCCGACCATCTTATACTTTATCATAGGCGGATCCATCATTCACCACGGGCCTAGCAATCTCCGATTATCACTTGTTTCTAGCCTTATAAAATTTTTTGCCGAGCAAATAATTCAAAAACAAAGAAAATATCAAACAAGCGCTGGTTCAATTTTTTACCTCTAGGGATAAGGCATTTTTTCAAAATCGAATATACAAATTGTCATCACGCTGGCAATTGATAATATATAATATTGAAAAAATTGTATAACAAACAATATTCCTTTAACCTTCTAAAAAAGTCACTGAATTAAGAAATTACGTCTCTGCATTACGTGTTATATGTAACTTCAATAACGATTACAAAAATACATTTAAATTCTATAAAAGTCAATATGACAATGCCGTAAATCAGGACAGAAAGAATTTCCTAAAGCCGACAATCCCAGAAATCTTGCTTGTAGTTTGAACAAAATATTCCTTCAAAACTCTGTTTCATTAAATCAATCATACAAATTTCTTCAGCTAATTCTTAATAATTCTTCATCATTTTATTTTTTCCCAATATGCGAAAGTGAACTCTCTTCCTTCATTAGCTCATTGAGTAATTTCAAATCTTCCGGTCAAGACGAAATACCTATCAGTTTTTTAAAGTCTTGCTCGGATAGTTACTTAAGACCACTTACCCACATAATTAATCACTCCTTTGCTACAGGCATTTTTCCGCACTACCTTAAACATGCTTTGGTTGTTCCGTTATTTAAGAAGGGTGATCCTAATGATTTGGAAAATTACAGACCGGTTAGCCTTTTAACCGGTTTTTCGAAATTATTCGAGAAAGCAGCTTACTTCAGACTAACAAATTTTATTTTCAAACATGGCTTAATCAGTAACTATCAACATGGTTTTGCTAAGGGTAAAAGCATTGAAACCGCTTTGTATGATTTTTCTGAAAAAGTTCTGAATGCCCTAGATGACAAAAAACTACCATGTGGGTGCTTATTAGAGTTATCTAAAGCGTTCGACACTGTGGATCATAAATTACTTTTAAGTAAACTCGAGCGCTATGTTATAAGAGGCACTGCCCTGTCTTGGTTTAATTCTTATCTTACTAACAGATCACAATCAGTATGCCTAAATATCGATGGTAATAATACTTATTCAGATAAGTTAATGATCTCCAGAGGTGTCCCGCAGAGTAGTATTCTCGGACCCATTCTATTTCTATTGTATTTTAATGATATCCATTACCTCGATCATGGACCTAATAAGCAATGCATCACAATTAATTATGCCGACGATACTACGCTTTTGGTGACAGGCGACTCTTTAAATCAGGTAATTGACAGCGTTGATTCTGTATTGGGAACAGTTCAGGACTAGCTAGCACATAATAACCTGTATGTAAATGAATCGAAGACGAGTATAATACTGTTCAGATGCAATACCTTTTCTGAATTTCCTGACAATATGGAACTAGGTGATTCCTTATATCCCGTACACAATAATGTTCGTTTGTTGGGAGTTACGGTTGATCAATTTATAAAATGGAAGGATCATATCCATGATTTATCTAAAGTCCTTTCAAGTGTATGTTTTGGAGTTCGTCGCTTGAGGAAACTCGTTGGTGAACAGACGTTACGAATGATATACTTTGGATGCTTTTATTCCAGAGTAAGGTATGGCATCGCTGTTTGGGGTAGTAGTACTGGTATGAATCGTATTTTCGTTACACAAAAAAGAATTCTGAGAATAATATATAACTTGAATTATAATCAATCATGTAGGGGCATATTTAGAAAACATTTTTTGTTAACTATTTTTGGAATTTATATATTCGAGGTCCTACTTTTTGCCTACAAACATAAAGACCTGTTTGAAGAATACAGCGCCGTTCATGATTATTCCACAAGGCATAAAACTAATTACTATTATCCCAAACACCGCCTAACGCTGATAGAGAGTGGACTTCGCTACTCTTCCATTAAATTTTTTAATAGTTTACCGGAATCATTAAAAGAAATTAAGATATTCTTAATATTTAAAAAAAGAGTTCGTGATTTCTTAATTGATTTAGAACTATACAGTATATTTGAATACATAAATCGTGGTTCTCTACAGCAAGAATATGATGTATAAGAATATGTTTTAACAGATATGTAATATATTGTATCTGTCATGACGTTTGCAATTTCTTTTCTTTCTTTGTACAATTAATTGCAATAAAGTTATTATTATTATTATTATTATTATTATTATTATTTTTATTATTATTATTATTATTATTATTATTATTATTATTATTCAACATTCACGGAATCTACGGAAACTTTTTTGACTAACTGTATGTAAGTTCATTTTTTTCCCTATTGAGCGTTACTAAACAACGAACAATTAGTTATTTCTATCACGGTTGAGTAGATTATATTTCTACTTTCCCTCGTATATACGATCAATGTTTGTATTTTCAAGAATTAATTTTTCTATGCAATCGCAAATTTCGCAACTGCAATAAATTTTCATTTAGTAAGGCGAGCGTTCAGGCGCACTCGAAATACTTGATGTGAAAGAATTGTGAACAGTAGGCTGTTTTATCGTGCAGAGCGTTTTAATTTTAAGTTTTATTAGAATCCGAGATTAAAGTTACAAGAGCCGCCTGTTTTGCCCCCTGCGATAATATAATTTCATTTCACAAATTATATCATTTTAATTAAAATCTGCAAACTGCTGACATAAATAATGAAAGCGAATTATACGACAACTTTGTAAATTCCATTTGAAATGATTATTTTTTATCCTGGACGTTTACTACAACACAAATTGTCTATATGCGTACATATCTAGCAAAGATATACAGCGGCACTAGAATTGAGTTCGAGTATTTCTATTTAATTGTTTCAATTAAATAAAATAGTAGACTTTAAGTAAGTAGCAACTGTGCTTCACATTACGAATATTGCTAATATTGATTACAATGATGGGCAGCAGGAATGTTGATGCTAAGTAAATAACGAAGAAATAAACGAACGTGGATAAATTCCAATGAATATTAATTTTTTTCATCGTCCCCAATCTCCCTTTGTTTTGTAGATGCGATTAATAAAAGCCAATTAATTATCGAAGTTTGATAGAGTGATAGCAATTTTTTAACTTATCTTTGCAAAACAAATATTAGGTCTACCGGAAAGTTCTGTCCTTTTTTAGAATAAAACAAAATAATAAATTTTTCATATCTTGAATAAACTTTATTGAATAATATAATTTCCATCATTATTTATGACTTCTTGCCAGCGTGATGACAATTTGTATATTCCATCTTGAAAAAATGCCTTATTCCTAGAGGCGAAAAATTGAACCAGTGCTTGTCCGATATCTTCTTCGTTTTTGAATTTTTTGCCCTGCAAAAAAATTTTGTAAAGACAAGCATGTAATAATCGGAGATTGCTAGGTCCGGTGAGTATGGTGAACGCAACAGAATTTCCCAGCCTAGCTCTGCGAGTATCTGGCGACTGCCCAAAGCAGTATGTGGCCTGGCTATATCATGAAGCAGTATGATGTCCTTCCTACTGGATATCGCTAGGCTCTTTTTTGGAGTGCGGTTTTAAAGTTATCCAATTGCTAACAGTACCTCTCCGAATTTAGCTTTTCGTTCGACAGCTCAAAATGTATTGATAGTCGAATGTCCCACCACATATACAACATTTTCTTAATCAGGCGCAATTTCGGTTTAGACGTGAAAGGGGGCAGATTTTCCGAATTCAGAATATGCCCTTCTCCTTACGATGTTTTTATCCCGTTATCATCCGGTCCAAGAAGGATTCGATTTTGTTCCGTGCAAGCAGAGATGTGCATATAATCACTCGATCATTCAAATTCTTCTCACTTAGCTGTAGCACTCATCTCGAATATTTCCACACCAATTCTAGTTTCCGAATATGGTACGAAATGATTTGCTGAACTGAATCAAGCCTTTCCGCCATCTCCGATGTTATCAATTTTGCTCTAACATGATCTTGACAGTATCGTCGTCGATTAGCGATGGCCGCCCAGAGCGTGGCTTATCAGAAAGGTTGAAATTTATTTGAAATTTCTCAAACCATCTTCTGCATGTTCTATCAGAAACTGTACCCACATCAAGCACTTTCAATAAATTCCTATGCTCTTCTGTAGAATTTCTTTCTTATTTTGTTTTATTCTAAAAACGTACAGAACTTTCTGGTAGACCTAATATTGTGAGCTATTTCTTTTTTATCTTTTTAGACGATGTCTGGTATCTTCTTAGAAACCAAACAGCTTCAGTGCAGAATATCTCATGCAAGTCGGTAGCAGAAGGATACGGTTCCAACCCGGAGGCCAAGATAAAGTAACTATAGTTACTGATCATTTATAACTGCAAAAGTAATGCCTTTAGTAGCTATTCATTATCATCTAGTACGTCAATCGTCTCTCTTAACGTTTAAGAACGTCAAACATATGGGCAAAAGAAATAGTGTATATTTAGTACAGAAATAAAAAAATATTGTAGGTGCTGAGAAGCTTAATCCACTACTATAAGAGTTTAGAAGCATTATTATATACAATTTTACTAAACTATCTTCTAGGCATGCCATATGTTGTAAAAAGTACATAATTAGATGAAATGTAGTTTAAATTAGAAGTTATATTTAATACTATTATACTTGCACAACACCAAAACTGCAAACTGTATTATTTACAAACTCTAGAATATGTGAAAATTAATGATCCTACATTTTCCGTCGATTAAAAATATATTCCTTCCGTCAAATGGAACAGGTGTTCCCGGAAGAAAGTATTATATTGTTGAAAATAATTATAAAGCCAAGACTTTATTACAGGAATATCTTATAAGTAGACGCGGTTCAAAACTTGATTGATTAAATCTTAAGCAACTTGCAATTAATAACATTTCGATCCGTATCTGCTTTGTTGTAAAGATAAAGAACAATGACTAGAAGCTTGTATGTGCTGTCAGTTGGTTGGTACTCTACGACCGAATCTCCATTTAGCAGGAATATTCATCAGTATTGATATGAATTTGGCGGGTTGAAGCTAAACATCAAGGGGGTAACGTTATCTATACTTAATTCCTCTACATTCAGTGTATTATGTGTTCGTATGATATTGAGTAATGATGAAGACTGATTGTTAGCCGCCCGGATTTGGTTAATTAGTCGTTCTCGGTTTCAGGAATTCTAATCAATTTTAGTTTATTTTCCTACAGGATGAGATACGTATAAATTCAGCATAAGCTACTTTATTTAGTTTACTAAAAGTTTCCAACTATTTATGATGTCTGTGACATCATTATGTTCGGCACATACCTGTCTAATATATTATTGCATATTGTTAGATATCTACAATTATTATTTGGAACTTAATTTCAAATTAATTTAGGGGAAATTGTTTGCTCTGTGACGATATAAAGAAGGAATTAAATTGCACGAAAAAAAACTCAAATACAACATGAAAAGTCGTATTTATTTTATTTACTTACTTGTGTAGTTAATAGTTCATACAGCCTATCTACCATTGTGGATGCAAGGCGCTGAGTTGAGTTTAGTTAGCTCATGTGAAGGCCCCTTATATTTTTCTAGATCCGCCCACTTGTCCTGTACCAAATTACCTATATCTTCTCATTTAGTTCCTCTTCTATTCAGAGCTTATTTATTTCCTTCTACCTCCTCTTTCTCAGTCTACTTCTTATTTTCATTCTGGTACTTCTTGTTTCGAACACTATTCTCGTTACTCTTCAATCTGTTTTATATATACGAACCATTCTAGTATCAAGTTGTTACATATGAAATGTCCGATTTTGTAAGGAATAAAAAAAGTCTAAATTTAAAAAAATATAAATATTTATTCTGCAAAATAGTCTCCATTTACATCAATAGTTTGTTGCCAACGGCCTGGAAGATGAAAAATTCCCTTTGAAAAGAAATCTAGGTTTTGACGGTTCACAGGTCAGGGAAGTCCCTATTTTTGAAGTGATTGTCTAAACTTCGGAAAAAATGAAAATCAGTTGGCGAAAGGTCAGGTGAATAAGGTGGGTGAGGGAGAATTTCGTAACCAAATTCCGAAAGTTTTTGGATTGTCTGTCGTGCAAGATGAGGTCTTGCATTATCATGAAGAAATATGGGTCCATGTCTATTGACTAGTGAGGGCTGCAAGCGGCTCAATTTTCCATGCATAGTTTCCAGTTCGCCACAATAAGACGCTGCCGTGATGGTTTCACCAGGTTGCAAAAATGAATAGTGAATAATACCCTTACTGGTCCACCATACAGTCACCATAATTTTTTGCGGGTGAAGTATTGCTCGTGCGTGCTATCTTGGTGCTTCACCTCGATCTAATCGTTGTCCTGACAGTCTCCGATTATCATAAAGTATCCACTTTTCGTCACACGTTACCACTGGTTGAAGAAACGGTTCAACTTTCTGTCGATTAGCCAAAGAGGTAGCCACCTCTAATCGACGGAGCTTATTGGCTTCCGTTAATTGGTGTGGCACCCATCGATCGAGTTTCTTCACTTTGCCAATCGAAGAAAGGTGACGACTAATGGTGGTAATGGGCACTTGAAATGTTTCTGCAAGGCTACGCACTGTTGTTGACGGATTACTTTCAACTTCTACACGCAGCTCGTCGTCATTAACGGTGCTACGCGCATATCCGCGAGGCTCATTTTCCAAATCAAAATTTCCCTCTCTGAATTGTTTAAACCATCGCCGTAATGTGCGTTCATTACACGTGGTTTCACCGAACGTCTGATTAATTTCTCGCGTTCCTGCAGCTGCATTTAATCCCTTTTTAAATTGAAAGAGGTAAATTGCCCGAATATCTTTTGCCGACAGCATTTCCATAGGCGAGACAAGGACAGGTGTATTAATCTTTCCAAGAAATGGAACAGGTACACACTTCAAAATAAATACCCTTTTCTACAAATACAATAATAATTTTCACCAAAAACATACACGTCTTCACGCAGGTGCGATTCAGTTCAGACTGAAGGAAAAAACGGACATTACATTTGTAACAACCTGATACCTCTCCTTCTATTTTACTATCTATTGATTTCATATTTGAATTTTGCCTGTGTGTTACGTTTTTTATTTTGTCTGTTATCGTCTTATTCTTAATTTCTCTTAATAATCTCTTCTCAGTGGCTTATAGTTAATATCCACGTTTCTAAAGCATACGTCAACGTCGAGGTTACTATCTTCTTTTTTTTTGTATTTTGACTTTTATGTTTAATGTTATTAAGTAATCCTCCTTCCTACGTTGTTCTTTCTCTAATTTTTGCTTAAATTTTTCTTTCTTGTGCTATTATTGATTCTAGATTTTGAATTTTTGTACCTACTGCAAATTTTCTCTTTTTAATTTTATATGTTGCAATCATAATTGTTTCCGTTTTCTTCTAATTTATGTTCATTTCAAAATTCTTCGCAATTATTTATTTTATATATTTCGAGGTTTCTATTAAGAGATTTTGTATTTCTAGCAAATAACACCATGTCATCCGCATTATATATTTTTGAGACGACTATTTTTTCGCATACTCCACTATCCGAGTTCGAAGACCTTAGTGTTGTTTTTTTTTGCTTCATGGCTCTAATCAGTATCAAAGCGAACAGTAGCGGATTCAGGATGTATCCCTGCTTTACGTCAAATACAATTTCAAACAGTTCTGTTTGCTCGTGTCTTGGTCTAACATAGTTGTTCGTTTTTGAATACAAAGATTTGATCTTCCTAATAAGGCCTTTCAAAATATCTCTCGGTTCTAAATTTCCATAAATTTCTTCTGATTAGAAGCTCTTTCTAAATTAACGAAGCAATCATACACACTTGCTTAATGTAAGTCTATTTAACCCATTCGGTGTTTTAATGCCATGCAGTAGCATCGGTTTATGTTAGAAAGATCAACTCTAACTAATTTATCTAAAACTACCTAGTATATTAGCCCTAGTATTGATTCAGAAATCAAGTCGATCTTCTTTACACCGACTTCGCGAAAGCTTTTGAGACTATCGATTACACTATATTATTATCCGACCTTAGCTTGTTAAAGTTCACCACATCAACAACTGATTTGAGAGCATCTTATTTTTATAATCGGTCTTTCTGCGTTAGTTATAATGTCTTTTATTCTTCCACGTTCACCTCCTCCTCGGACGTTACCCAGTGTAATCTTGGTCCGCTACTTTAATGTTAATCAACGATCTTCTGCCGTTCCTAGACTATCGCGTCCTAGCCTTTGCTGACGGCTTGAAAATTTACAGGAAAATAACATCAAGCCCCTGATTGCGAAGTTCTGCAGAAGGATTTAAATACTGTCTATAGAGATAACTACACATTTCCAAATCTTATTCTTTTGATCTTCTTAACAGTCTTAAACAATCACAAGTCAAGGACCTAGGTTTTCTATTTGATGAGCACCTATAGTTTACCGACCACATTCTATCCATTTGTAACTCCGCTTCACGCACTGTTACCTTTGTTATACGATCGTGTTTATAAATTCAGATACGACAGACATTTTACTTTACTCTGGCACGTCCAAAACAATGATATGTATCAATTATTTGGTACCCTCACTACCTCCACCGGAACTTACTCGTTGAGTATGTGCAAAGAAGGTGTTTGAAATATTTAAGTCATAAATCATCTGGCAACTATCTTGCCAGGATTATTGATTATCAGGAATTGCTACAGAAACATAATTTCGCCTCGATTTCTGATTGCAGAGAGGTCGCATGTACTAAGTTTATGTTCAAGCTAGTTAGCAATAAATAAAGCTGTCTACTGTTGATATCAAGGTGCCAAAATATGGAATGAGATCCAATGAAACATTCGCCGAAGCCACAGTTAGAACAAACGTTTTTACCACAGCGCCTGTTACGCATATGGTTTAAAATCACACAAAATTTATCATGAATTTTTTTTGAATTACCCTTGAAAATACTTACTAATAATGTTAAAACTTTTATTAGACTCCACTATTTACTATATATGTACTTTACTTCTTTTTAATTCTAATTTTCAACTTTTTTTTGTGAATTATAGTTTCATTTAAAATTGTACTTTATTATTGTATTTTCCTCTTAATAGAGTAATCCGTTGGACAATAAAGACAATTATTATTATTATTATTATTTATCTGACGGTAAATATTCCATCATTTGCCATATACTCCTATCACAGTTATAAATACAATTTCTACAGGACTACAAAATGGTTTGTCCTCTGCTCTTAAGTAATTTTACATTATACCAACAACAAACTTAATTAAGAAACTTTATCCTAAAACATCGTACGAGTGAGATTGTAAATTTAGAGATACTCCTGCAATTGTTCGGCAGTATGCTGTTGAAATCGACACCGGTATCAGTGATTCGTCGTCCTTAGTGCTAGCATACGTGTGTTATAAAGTCTAAACCCAAGCATCTTGGCAGATTTCTTTGTAAGACCAAGATCCTATAAAAGTCATTTAATTCACTTTACTCGAAAAGCTTCAGCTCTTTTCCAGGACTTTTTGATGAGAAATCACACTTAGAAGTAAGGTCGTCCATTTCTGAGTTAGATTCAGAAGAGATGCAATGAAGTTGATGTTCAGAACGCTGAGACATTGGTACATCAGGGCAATGTGAAACTGGTAAACTTGGGGATCCGATGTTGCTTAGATACATAATCTTACTCTTGTTTCTGTTGTTAAATTCCTTCACAGTCACAGAATAGAAGTAGCGGTGATTATTTTGGTTTGTAAGTTGTGGCTATACCATTGAAATTCCAATTGACAGCGCTGTTTATTCACAGATTACCTAATGCTGTAATTGCTGTATACTAGTTTTGCAAGCCTTAAGTGGTGCCTATGCCTTGTCTTGGTTTTCTAGTTTGATGCCAGTATACACGATAGGCTCTTCTCACAAACTCGGTTGTGTTGCGCCACTGTTTTTTTGGTACGAATCTTTCACACACATATCGGAATATATCTGGCCTGTTCTTGCAGGCAAGATGTGACATGTTGATATAAGTTTAAAGTAAAGATTAGCACAGTATGTCAATACTTATCTTTTTTCATTAGCAAACAACGTCCGACTCAAGCTTATGCCCAGAAGATATTGTAACGAAATGGCCCTACACTATCTGCTGTTGTAGAGTTTTGTCAGCTCTAGGTCGTGTGCGTGATTATGAAGATGTTTCAGATGACTCCAGAGAATCTCATTAATAACTGAATCAGGAATTCTTATTCAAGGCACTTCTCCTAACGATGTAATTTTGCATTATAAAAGGTAAAACAAAATTTCTAAAGAAAACAATATTACAGAATAGTGGTAATGAAATCATAATTGGTTAGTGTAATTCTTTCGAAAACCTATCTCTATCTTTAAGTATTATCATGGAGTTAAGTAATATGATACACATAATTTCTGTAAGCATTAAGTATTAGCACATTCTACACTTGTGTGGGTCACGCTTGCGAGCGTCATTATAGAAAATAAATAGCAAATTTTAAATCTCCAATCGTTTTCTTATATTTTAAAACTATTGCAGTAGACATGATGTCTGCATAAAACTGCTTTTTTCACTTGCAACAATAAAAAAAGCGGAGTAAGGAAAACAATTTCTTGACTATATGTAGTTCCTCGGGCTATGAATCTAGTACTGATAAGAAATCATACAGCTTTTACACCAAGTTGGTTTCTATTACCCGTACTGATCACGTGACAATATGTCATTAAAAGCTAAAGCAAATAAATAAGAACAGGTAAGATAAAATGAAAAGTAGGCATTATTGCATTATAACTGCCTATGCATATTTGCCAGTATAAACTAACGTATGTGTGTACATATGTATACTGTACGTATATATGCACATATATGTGAAATGCATGTGTTTTTGTGTATATGTAACTGTATTCATACATACATAAACGATTAAGTAAGCATATGCAATTTACTAAAACTATTTTTAGCGCGGAATAAATCACACGAAACTGCAAGACATAATTCAAAGTTGCCGGGATAGATTGCAAGCGACCGCGCTATTTAATAGTTGTTTCAACGTTGCATTAAATCAAGCCTTTAGGTTTATTGTTTTTTCCGTATTATTATTTATCAGTAATCATTACGAATGCTTACGGGGACTAGTTAGCGGTAAAGTTAGAAAAAGAGGAATTGAAATCTTAATTAAGCGTTTCCGATAATTTATCGTCTGGTTTAATTTGAGTTGGCGATGATGAATAGGTTTGTTTATAGCAATAATATCGCGAAAGGTTTCATCTAGTTAACCGTGAGCTACTGGAAACCTTCGACTACCATATATACGTGCTTGTATGCATATACGAATTATAGTGCGGTTTTCGCTAACTTTAATTTATGGGTGCATATATAACGTTACGAAGTGCAGCCTTGGGACTATAGTGGTGTTCGTAATGCCTCGAGAAATTACTGCAAAGTAAAAGTTTGTCAATTAATACGTATATCACACCTATAACTTTCTTATCTGCTAAAAATATATTAAATAATAATAATTTCTTGAATAAATGGAAATGTTCAACACAAGTGTCTCTAACACACCTTAATTAAATTACATAACATAAAACGCGTCTCGTCAATTCTGCGAGCAAATAGACGATGAATATATGTACCTGTTTTTGTTTGTGCACGATATTTATCTTCTTTAACATCTGCTAAATTATATATAAAATGAATGAATGCAGAAAAGATTAATACTGAATTTACATAGTCTATCGCAGAGAAAACCGAACTTTTTTAAAATAGTAATTCTTAGTGGCGCCATCTATTAAAAAAAATATGCGTCGATGAGGTAGATCTTTCACCAATGTTATGTCAAAATATATATGCATCATTAGAACCAAAGAAATTGCGCATAAACTAACAGTGTGTATTTGGCATTGGTTGAAAAATGATTTTAAACAAAGAGCAAATATCAAGTTCTGTTTTCAACGCTGCATCAGTATTGTGCCAGTTATCCAGGCAGACTTTTCCAATACGATGCTGCATAATTTAGTACGGTATAAAATAAAAGTTGACAAAATTAGGATTACGTGCTGAACATGAATATAGTCACATGGATGTATTTTTACAGGGCGCAGGCACTATCTTCTGTCTGCTTTAATTTGTAACATAAAAGTGTCCAATAATACTTTGCATCAATTGAATTTTGTAATCAAGTCAATTAGAAAGACTTCTTCAAAGTTATAGAAAAATATTATTTAACTTTTGTCAGACGATACCACTATTTACTAGGCTTTCTAAATGGAATACGAAGGCATTATATGCTGGAAGCGAATATAGTCACACGGAAGTGTTTTTTCAGGATACAGACACGATCTTCTGTCTGCTTAAATTTGTAGCACAAAAGTGTCAAATAATACATTGCGTCAATTGCATTCTGTAATCAAATCAATCAGAAAGACTTCTTCAAGGTTATAGAAAAATATTGTTACATTTTTATCAGACGATACCATTATTTGCTAGGCTTTATAAATGGAGTATAGCCGCTTTATATGCTGATACGTTTTAACTTGAAGTATACAAGTTTCATTAGTAGCAAAAATTGAGTCCAAAAATCTATCTCTTTTCCCATCTCGTTACAGGAAGATTTACAATTTAATTGACATTTATTGCTTGGAAAAATAATTGCAAAATATCATATATATTTGACGCTAAAGAAAAAAATGACATTTTAGTTTTAACTATTATATCTTCTATGCGTACATTGATTCATAAAATTCTAGATATTTGACTTACTATTATCCATATAAGCTACTCAATAAAGGAAAACATGTGACTCACTTTGTGTATATATACTCCGGTAATTTTGATGGAACCTGTGGTTGATTAACTTAATTACTGAAGGTTGATATATAACCCCTTTCCACATTAATTTTCGTATTCTGTATACGTATTTCGACAACTAAGTTGTCGGAATTTGTTTTCGTACAGGTATTTTGCAGTAGTCTTCCAAGTACAACGATGTTTAATTATCTGCTGATGATGACAACTTAGTTGTCGAAATATGTATACAGAATACGAAAATTAATGTGGAAAGGGGTTATATGTATATCAACCTTCAATGATTAATATTCTCCTGTGTCTAAAAAATTTCAGTCTATCGAATGCCCATTAGAAAGACATTAATCAACGTATTGTGCTTGTAGTTTTATCAAAATATAATTCGAATTGACGCCATCATTCGCTGGAACTTTCCTTATTACATGCTACATTAGAATACACATACAGTGCATCCGACATCGTAAGTGCAACTGCCGAAGTACAAATGGTACCACAAAAGCTTCGTAACACGAGGCAACCTGGTACTGCAATTTAATGTATCATATGTTGAGCAGCATTCAAGCCTACAGTGTAGCCAGTAGCTCGGTATCTTCGAAATAATTACTGTGTAAACAGATTATTATGTCATGTTGGTCAAAAACAGAGCACCGTCTTTGAACTAATTGTAAATGCGACTTGGAATAAAAAATGCTCTAACTTAACACATTAGTGCTACCATTTAAAAAAAAATTTTTGAAGCTTTCAAAATAAGCTTTCTTAAAGGTAGACACACAGTTTTTTTGCGACATAAAATAACGTCGGATGGTAATTTTTTAATTTGAAATTCACTAAGACGTTCCTTGACCTTTCAAATGATAGAAAATTCAGAATCTAACTTTACTAATTTTTTATAAAATTACCACAATACTAGGCTAGTATATTTAAGGCATATTAGTTTATTATGAAAGTAGCAATTTATAGAAATATTTCATAATAAATATTTCTTTTATTTCTAGGGAGAATGAAACGTTATGATACGAATTAGAGTTGGCATTACATGCGTTGGATGGGCATAGCGCGTCTCGAAGAAGTGCAAGGAGTTTAACTAGTGGAATTAGTGAAAATAAACACTTACTCTCTTAAGCAGTGTTTTCAGTATGCAAATGGGCAAATTTGATAGGATCGATTAAATATTTGCAATAATATATTGCTGTTAGTTTCACATTAGTATTCGATTAATTGTATAAAATAGATTTTCCTAAATCAAGAAAAGTGTAATGTTTAAAGCACAGATATATATATCGATTATGAACAAAGAAAACGGAAGGTTATAATTAAATTTGTGTTTATTATTATTATATTTATTTCCTCATTAAAATCTTTAACATATTTTTAAATATCTTAAAACGTTCACAGAGTTTATGTCAGTAGTCAATTCAGAACAGTAATATTCAGTTTGTTATTTTATCGCAACCTATAAAAATATATTTAAAAAAATAAATTTTTTGAAGTTGTATAAACGTTTCAACTAAAAAACTACATCAAGAAATGTTAAAGATTTACATGGGGAAGTAGTAGTAATAACAATAATATTAATACATTAATGATAACTTTCTATTTTATTTATAAATAAATATTATATTAATAATATAAATATTTATAAAACGTACTGAACATAGCTAACAGGATACTAGTGCCGAATTAATAATAATATGATATTACAAATATTTAATCGTTTCTATTCATTTTGTGAATCTCCGTTCTGTAGACGCAATAAAATGGTGTGTTTATTTGCATTTATTACCCGTTAAACCCCTTACACTTCTCCGAAGAGCGTGTTGTAGACCAAGAAACACTCGCATTCGGTCATATAAAAAACAAGGGCAAGTGTCGACATCTCTGTACGTGTTATAAAAAAGACAATTTTAAAAAGTCGTCACTGGAATTAAAGATAATAAATTATAATGCAGGAAAGCCTGTGAACACTACTACATTCTTTCAGCTGAGCAACTCTTCATCGTCATATGTCGAGTTATAATGCGAAAAATATAGAAATCAAACGGCATTCAATATAGGGGAGGAAAAAGTGTGTTGAAGTATTATTGGCTTCGGTTTTTCTACTTCAAAAAGGTGACTGGTGTCAAATAGTAAGACAACTTGGATAAATAAAGGATAGTAAGATACTTAATTGAGAAATAGAATCAGAATATTCAGGCAAGAGAGAAAATACACAAAAGTACGATGAAACTTCATGCGGAAAAAAGAAAATTAGAAGATATAAAGGATAGGGATTGTTTATACACCAGCTCTCACTCAGCTACTACAAATTATGAAATTTAAGCTCTAGTTCATTTGTTTTGGCAGAGTTTCCAATAGAGAACAAAACTAAAGATGGCAGATTCACAAGTGTATACAAAAGTGCTTTGTTTCAGAATAAAGAAATCAAGAACACCTTTTTGCAGACAAAAGTTCGCGATGTACGACATATAGCTCATGAAAAACTTAAAAATCTCCTTCCAAACTAAAGCTTTCTTGTAAGGTGAGACAATTTTTAATGAAGACTCTCTTTCTTAATTATTATTACCTCATTTGTGTTGGGTTTGATTTTGTTACATTAGGTTTCGTTCTTTGTTAACAAACTAGGTATTAATGAGGCGAAAAGGCAGGTAATAACTACAAACAGTAAATTTGTTATATTTAGAGTTATATATGAGAAACTAACTAAAGAAATGAATGCCAACTGTAAAAATTTAGCAATTGATCGATTCAATGCTTGATTTGCAAAATCTACTATGAAAATATTATTAATGATAATATTTGGATTTGGTTATTTTTCAAGTAAGTAATTTAAGAACATTTAATTGATAAATGAATATATAAATGTTTAAGTAATCAGATTGATTGAAAGTAAATATTGTTGGATACATCAATGGTCGTACTCTGTATTCATATTTCTATAACTAACTTGTCGTCATCAGCAGATTATTAATCACAGTGTCACACCTGGATTCGCAGTAATACACAGAAAACAATTTCGCACACACATCCCACCAAAAACCAAACAGACGTGTTCGGATTTTCTTGCCTCTTCCATTAAATAATTTTTTGGTTTTCTCTAGGCAAATTCCTCATTAATAATTAATTATTTTAATATTGAATTTTTATATGTACTAATTTTTTACCTTTTTTACTTTTTTTTACTATTTAGCTTTACTGAAATAATGATGCAATATAATCTATATTGAAGGTCTTTGGTTTCTTAGTTTTGGAAGATACAAGCCAGAACCTCGCAGGATAAATAGGACACGACGAGAAAAATGGTTCATACTTAGCTTTCAGGATAGAATAATTCAGATACAGGACTGTATATATAATTGTAAGATAACTTTAAGAAAATAATTAAATTCGCCTAAGTAACTTTTTAAAGTATTTCTTCTATAGGTTCTAGATTTTTTCTCTCTTTTAAAAATAAATTTCCAAATTTTCCAAAATGGCAATAGGAGATGAGAAAGTTGGCAACTCACTGCAGGATGGATACACCACCATGTTGATGACCAATGTGTTTCGCTTTGATTGGATAAGTGATCAGAATTTTTTGTCTAAGCATTACCACATATCCAGACGCGACACTGTTATTAATAATTTGCTAATGATGACAACTTAGTTATCGAAATACGTATAGATAACACTAACATTGATGTGGAAAGAGGTTTTATTTACCTTTTTTGATTAATTCAATCCGCCACAGTCTCCATCAAAATTTGTCTTCTGCGTACATATTCAAGTAGAAAGTTAGTATACTCGTAGTACTCATGGTGTATCTATTGAATAATAATGAAATAAATTCAGAGAAAGGTTGCTAGCGTTGTTTCATTTAATACAGGAGAGTAATATAATCTTCCTTCAACCAAATGGATGAAATAAAGTTTCATCAAACCAGCTGGAATAATCACTGACTTCAATAAGCACGACAGTGTCACAGCAATATGTACCTATGTATCGAGTATTTATGTAGGCTCTAATAATAAAATTTTTAAACAAAATACAGGAAACAACAGCAAAATTCGAATTCATCTCAAAGAAATGTTTGTACAAAATTAAGTTTGTATAGTTCCAGTTATAGTATTTATTTTAAAAATAAAAACATGCATAAATGAACGTAAATTTATTCGTTTCGTTTTTAGTGCTGCAGAAATTATAATTGTCCAAATAAAATACAGTTTCTTTAGCTCTCTATAAATCAGGTTCTTAGATATAAAATTTAAATTACCATTTCGCATTTTGGAAGCTACACAAGTATGTGTAATAATGGAAAAAGAGTTATGGATATTTTAATTTAAATGTAAATTAAGACGAGAAAATTTCCACGAATTCCCAGGGTATGAAGAATTATTCCCAGAATAGTGCAGACTGAAATATGCCCTATTTTAAAAAATACAAAAGAAGTACTTACGGATATGCATGAATCATTCCGCATTATACATCACTGCAATATATTTTCGAAAATACTCTAAAGTTATTTCTTATCTTTAGGTACTATACCGCTCTTAAGAGTTCCTCTAATTTATAGAAGCCACTGATATTTAATTGCGATTTTAATGTCATATTATGAATATAATTTAGATTTCTAAAATGCCTTTTAAACGATACGAACAAAGTGCGAATAATAATGGCGAAAGCTATACAGTTCTAATCACAATGAGTATACTATATACTGTGTAATAATAATAATTGTAAAAATAATAATAGAATTTTCCAATAAGGACTTGACAAATTTTTTTCAAAATAAAATGCAGACCATTTGAGATATTTCAAAAACTTTATTATCGGGTTGAAGTACAATCAAAACATTTATGAATGGAACCCGACTTCGTTCATATGGTCACCGCGGGCACGTTTGCAGCGGTCGATTCGTTGGACCCAATTTTCGATGACTCGGCCACACAATTCGGCCGAAACGGCTGCTATTTCGCGTTAAATGTTGGCTCTGAGCTCTTCCAACTTTGTCGGCTTGTTCGTATAGACCAATAACTTGACCTAGCCCCAAAGAAAAAAGTCTAGAGGCGTTAAATCGCACGAACGAGGCGGCCAATCGACTGGTCCATTTCTTGAGATAACACGCTCATCAAACTTACTCTTCAATAAAAATGATTGTAACGTGTGCTGTGTGGCTTGCGGTACCGTCTTGCTGAAACCACATGTTGTCCAAGTCCATATCTTCCAATTCGGGCCAAAAATAATCGGTAGTCATGGCGCGATAACGATTACCATTCACAGTAACGTGACGATCATTATCGTCGACGAAAAAATGTGGCCCTATGACGCCGCCGGCATGCAAACCGCACCAAACAGTTATTTTTTGTGGATGAAGTTGTGTTTCATGAAGCACATGTGGATTTTCACCCGACCAATGACGCATATTTTGCTTATTGACGAACCCATTGAGCCAAAAATGAGCTTGGTCACTGAAAATGATTTTGCGATGAAATCGATCATCTTGGCGCATCTTTTCCAGAGCCCAATCGGAGAACGTACGTCGCTTCAAATGGTCCATCGGCTTCAATTCTTGAGTCATCTTAACCTTGTATGGGTGTAAACCAAGATCCTTACGCAAAATTAGCCATAAAGTGGTTTGGGCGATGCGCAACTCTTGAAAATGCCGTGGAATTGACTGATTTGGATCATTTGCTACGGACGTTTCAACGGCAGTGATATTTTCGACACTTCGACCAACCCGTTGTCTCACTGGTACGGCAACATCACAACGAATATGTAGACTCAAATTTTTGCATAAACTTGTTACTGCCTGTCTACTAGGGCGAGAATTACCACCGAAAATCGGAGTTAACGCTCTTAAAGTAGCGATCACCGACTCCGAATTTCTGTAGTAAATTTTTATAATTTGCAGACGTTGTTCATTCGTGTACTTTACCATGATGAAAATGTTAAGTTTACTGAATAAATTGACAGTAACCGTCTGATGATTAGTGAAAGGGTGCGTTCACAGATTGAATTAAAAGTTGTCAAGTCCCTATTGGAAAACCCTTTAGTTGTAATAAATGGGTAGCAGGTGGACATTCCTCTGCCATCCCAACAGAGGACAGGCCCACTTCAGGGAAGCGACCCTGCCCACGCGAGCCGTGTTCTTTTCTCAACACATTAGAGAGAGGAGGACATGTCCTAACCAAGTTTCCTAATGTATGCTATTTTCATTTCCTAAATATATCCCAAACTAGCAGTAATTTATAAGATGCAAGAAAAGTAGAGTTGTGGAAAGTCGAAGCAAGAAACAATTAAAAAGCGGTGATGGAGTTACGGCTGAACCTTATCGGAGCCGTCACGATGGTCGGCCACTGCAAATGGAGGTGAGACAGATGTCGTCTCACAGCAGGACACACCACCATGATTGAGCTCTTGTTGTTCAAAGTTCATGCTCTACGAACTTCGATGAACAAAACCTCCACCTTCGAAAATGCTGCTGGAGGCCAAGCCCAGTTGAAGAGGATACCAGGCAGTAAAAAAACCGTTTCTGCAGATTACACGTATAAAAACATTGGATCTGCTAGAGTGACATTATATAACGCAATGGCTGAAAAATATCCAGTACTGAAGCATAAAACAATTCAATATGTGTAACAGGCCACAAGCACACCATACCAATTAAGAAGCGCATACCAATCGAAGTTCTGTTCTGGATGTGGGCGATGATGAACAGCCAATGGGGGCGAAACGAGGAAATGCTGAACATAGTAGAAAGGCGTTTCCATGGAATTGAGATATTTTGAGAGGAGATGGTCCTAAACGTAAGACCTAGGATAACCAAACTGCTGATTAAAAGTAGAATCACTCACCTAATAGAAAGAGTTAATAATATATTGCAAATAGAATCGCCAAGAAATCTTGAGGAGACACAACAACTCGTCTGTATTGGGATAGTCACCGTCTTAGAGATGAGCAGCAGCCGATAGTGCCCGCTCAGGAATAGACGAAAGAGTAGAAAGGTAAATCTGGGAAAGGGGTCTTAAGAATAGACAGGATGAGCTATCAAAATGGTTGATCAAAGGAATTAATTATATCATAAGCAAATATAAGGATGAAAAGAATAGCCGCACTAAATAAGTACTCGATCTGTTAAAGCAAAAGCTAACGGTCAAAGCGAATAGACTGAGAAGATACAAAGAAGAGCAGAAGAGGCGACCCAAAAACAATTCTTTTGAATTCTATCAAAAGATTTCGTACAGATTTTTAAACAAAGAAAATAATATAGAGCCCTAACAAGAGTAAATGCCTGACGAGGGGAGTGTAGAAGAAAGAGTAGGTTCATAGAACGGGTGCGTGTAGGATCAGGGAACATTCTTGTTTGTTTCCATTTGTTTTGGAAAGTAGACATTTTGATGGACAGATTAATAACTTTTTCTAACGGTGCAGCTAGGCCAAACATCGTGTCTCTAATTAAAAAGTCAGGTACAAGATCATTTCCCAATGATAGTCTATTTGAAAAAGTATATTTGTCAGATACAGAGACAATAGAAAAAGATAGATGCTGCGAAATAGCAACTGCTATAGTTGCAACGTCATTTGTGGAAAAAGCATCACAAAAATTAGTTGTAAATACATTAATCATTTCTTTAGAAGTGTCAAATCAAGTGACCATTGCATAATTTTCCAGAGATATGGGTACTACCTTGACTAGAACGTGCAAATGAACATAGTTCCTTCCGATTCTTTACAATGGCATTTTCGATGTGCTTCATCTAATCTATAGAAACAGCAGACATTTTCAACTTCGATAAAGCACGAAGCCTCTTGAAATTAGCATAAAGCACCGGATTACCTGTAGATAGACATTTTCTTCTAAATTTTCCCTCACTTTTGAGGTTATACTTTATTTCTTCAGTTAATCAGAATGGAAAGCTGGGGTTAACTTAACAAATTCTTGCTACAGAAGAAAGGAAAATGTAAAATACTACAATAATAGCAAATCTCTTTGTTTGCCAACTAGATAAGCTACTCACAAGTCAAACTACAATTAAAATTTTCAAGCAAAATCGACTATTTGTGATGATACCTTTCATAAAAATTGAAGAAACGAAAACATACGTCTGTCAAAGAAAAAAAATATTCACAAAATATTTAAAAGAAAGTTCTAATCACAGAAAAATTCCTGATAATATTTATTAAAGTTGTTCGCCATATGGATACTTGGTGACTTCACTAAATTGTTTGCATTAGTTCTACTATTACGAATAAAATCACTATATCGAGTACTACGTGCTGATATATTAAAATTAATGCAGGCAAGTAGAACAGGTGAATCAATTTTATCTGTTAATAAATTAAGTAAGACCCTTCGACTGTACTTGTTCCGTTGACCAGCCAAAGATTGGAGTCCATGTTGTTCTAATAAATATTTATATTCAAAATAACGTGCGGGATAATAACCAGATACTTCTATGTGAGGTATTTCAGAAACCTCTTCTGTATGCTCTTAATCTGAACAATAAGGTATGTATCAAGCGAAACGACAAGAAGTAAATTGGAATATAGCTTCTTAATTTAGAGCCACATTTCAATTTATTTGATGCTAGTGTAAAATATAGTCTTTATAGTGAGTGAATTATTGAAACCACGACAAGACCTTATGAGAAACTCAACATATGGAAGATATACTTGTTCAGAGAATCTAAGCCATGCACTCAAAGACATTACAAAATCTTTAATTTTATCTTATCTCATAATCTAGCTGCTTTGAACCTAATAATTGAACATAATTGGATTTGGGTAGGTAGTATGGAGCACAATTGAATACTGCCTCACATTCGATGAGATGCCATTTAAGGAACACCATCAATGAACACAAAATTCATCTGCAAGTTAATTCAATCGACCTATATACTAACCATGCTATAAATTTTCAAATTGTCTGCGTATACTAAAAACTCACAATTTAGGTAGAGTAATGTAATAAGTGATTAACATATATATTAAATTAGAGGTTTAAGATTGAAACCGTGTGGTACACCTTTGGAAAACACGAAACAATCCGACGAGAAACTGTCAAACACAATATAGACACTTTTTCTTGCCAGATATGAAGACATTAATTGAATTAATGACGAACAAAAAAGCATGTTATCGTCGACGGTGACGAAGGCTTTCATAAAATCCGTGCAGATTATATGAATTTGTGGCCATTGGTTCATTGCGAAGAACAGGAATTGAGTGATATTAGCCAAATTCAACACAGTTGACCTTCCCGACACAATCCCAAGCTGATATATTGACCAATATTACTTAACATTATTCTAAATAACGTTGTATGAAATGTGTTTAAACGTTTTGTTCAATAAAATGTTCACTGGTCTATATTAACTATGTTAGTTCGGTCACCACCTTTAAACACTAGAGCAATTTTATGGATTTTTCAAATATCCAAAAAACTTGATGTTCTGATAACGAGGTTGAAACACCACTATCAAAAGGTATGCAAAATCAGAGGCACGATCCCGCACTAAAAAACCAGTAATGCAATCATTATCCGATATCATGTCAGCCTTAATCTTCAATGTACTCGATACTATTTCGTCTTCTGTAATATCTGAGATATTAAAAAAAGGATGGCAAGTACATATTGTCAATGATGTCGACGTACTCGAACGAAAGACTTTGGAAAACCGATCTGTCGGTCATAAAATTTACATTTTTAAAATCTTCTAAGACCGACTAATCAATTTTGATCAAATCATAAAGTTTATATACTAAATGAAACGATCTGAAGAAGAATTCAAGTAAGTTTTAGGGCAGTGAATAAAACAGGATGATAAAAATCCTGTAAATATGTTAAGATATGTCTATGTATACGATTTCTTGTTCCAAAAATGTTGGAACTAGAATTATATTCGTAGGTGTCATATTAATTGCTATTACTTTTTATTTTAAATTATATAAAATATCAGTAAATTGCTTTCAGCAATGTAGTCCTAACGCGATATAATACGTCCAAGCAGAATACGTTTTTGTTAAAACTGTGTTTCCATAGAATCAATAAAGGAAGCTTTTCGAACTAAATTAATTCTTGCAAGAAAGTTGATGATATTGAAATGCATTGTATTGATTTAAATATTTAGTATATATATATATATATAATAGTTGAAATACGTAACACGTCTATACATTGTAGATTCTCAAAATCACTTAATGGATTTTGAGAGGATTGTATACCATATATGTATGCTTATACATATACATATGCACATGCATACACATATCATATTGCATGGAAAACATTTCCTTGAATGTATGAGCTCGATTGTACACTTGAGTATTCTGCACGTAATTTTTGATGTGTGACATATTGAAGTTATTGAAAACCTTTCTACCGTTACTTTACGATTTCAAGACAAGAATTCATCCGTCCACATTACATTTTCTTTTTAAAGAAAAATAAAACGCTAGTCACGCGTACGAATCAATTGTAAATATTTTTCTTAAATATTTGAATTTCAAATAATTTATTGGAGAATATTGCGGCGCATTTCCATAATAATATGGCTTTTCCGTGAAATGTCAACATCGTTTCCCGTTTCGCATATTTAAATAATAATAAATATTTTCAACGACATACTGGTATTTTAAAGCCAACATTTCCTTTAAAAACGTCTCTCCCGGTATGTGTATCGAACAGCGAATCGTTTGTTATATAAGTGACTTTGGCCTACATAATCCCAACGCTTAAATATAATCAATAAGTAACTTAAATAGTTCTGAGAATTTCGTCACAGACAGATAAACACATTCAAGGTACGGTTTCCTATCGACTCAACTTGATTGAATATATTGGTAATTGCTTGATATTAAATGGGAGATATGACAATGTTAAAATATCAACCTGTCACGAATTTCTATTGTTGTACAAGTGGCAATTTTAAGGACTTTCTCTAGATAATCTGACGAATATCATTACAGAAATAGCTTTAGTATATATATTCTTATGAAATGTCGTATTATATATGAGTTGACACAAATTATAAAGTTGCAATCCAGTCAATAAATTACAATAAGTAAACGTATTACGTTATTTTGTTTAACAGAATTGTTAATGTAAAATGTAATTAAAACTAGAGTAACGTTGGAAAAATACATATACATATACTTAACATATGTAAATAGAGAAAATAAATATATTCTGGATATACGAGGGTGGTCCCATAAGTACTCGGACTGACCCTAGAGATGGTGGCAGTTGTTTGAAAAACATCATTGTATTAGAAACGACACAATCTGTAAAGCATATGTTTCAAGTTTGAAAACGTCACATTGTTTTTGGCAGCCATCAATAGTGTACGTTTTCAATGAATTTGTAAAAATGGAGAAAATTGGTCATCGTTACGTGACACAATACTCTTATTTGAAATGCCTCAGCCCAGCTGATATAAAATCTGAACTAGATTCTACTCTGGGTGAGTCTGCTCCTGCGCTTACAACAGTGAAATGTTGAGTAGCAGAGTTTAAACGACGAGCATCGCAGTGGTCGACCAAATGAGATAACGACTCCAGAAGTAGTGAAGAAAATCCACAAAGCGGTACTGGATGATCGTCGACTAAAAGTGAGCGAGCTAGCAGACATAGTAGGCATTCCAAAAAGTGCGGTACATCCCATATTATCTGAAAATTTGGACATAAGAAAACTGTGTGCAAGATGCGTGCCGCATTTGCTGACACTCGAGCAAAAACTGTGTCGTGAAAATGTTTCAATTGAGTGTTTCGCGAAGTTTCACAGCAACAAAGCAGAATCTTTGCACCGTTTCATAACCATGGGTGAAACATGCGTCCATCACTTCACACTCGAGACAAAAGAACAATCAAAACAATGGAGAACCGGATGTAAAGAAGGCCAATACCGTTTCATCTGCAGGCAAGGCCATGGCATCGGTTTTTTGGGATGTGCGTGGAAAAATTTTCAATGACTATTTTGAAAAAGGAAAAACTATCAACGGCGAGTATTATGCGAACGTTTGAGAGAAGAAATCAAGTAAAAACGGTCGCATTTGTCTAAGAAAAAAGTGTTGTTTCATCAAGACAATGTACCAGCTCATAAACCCGTTATTGCAATAGAAAAAATTAATGAATTAAAGTTTAGTTGCTACCTTATCCACCCTATTCGTCAGATTTGGCCCCATCGGAATATTTTCTGTTCCCAAACTTTAAAAAATGGCCCAGTGGTCAAAGATTTTCCAACGATGAAAAAGTGATGTCGGCAGTTAATGGCTATTTTGAAGAGCAAGACAGTTGTTATTATAAAAAGGGTGTCGAACTTATTGAACATCCCTGGGAAAAGTATATTGTGATGAAAGGAGATTATGTTGTAAAATAAATATATTTCTTTCCAAAATTTTGCATTTTCTTTGTTGGGTCGCGTACCACCCTGGACCCTTGTACCACCCTGGTATATATTGTAATAGTAACCTATTTCATTAAGAGTAATTGTATTTAAATATATTGGGTTGGCAACTAAGTACTTTCGGTTTTGTAGTATAAAGTAAAACATTTTTTTTTTAAACAAAGAATAGTTTTTAATCAATTATATACATATTTTCCATTTTGCGCAATGACCTTTTGTCATCTTTCTTTCAGCTGCATGATTCCGCGCTCATAAAATTTCTGGTCCTTATCAGCAAAAAAATGAACCAGGTGCGAGTGAAGGTCATCGTTATTTGTGAAAGTTTTACCATTCAAAGAATTCTGCAAACTTCGAAATAAATGGTAATCAGATGGTGCTAGATCAGGGCTGTATGGGGGATGTGGCATCACTTCCCAGCCAAGCTACAATAGTTTCCCACGAGTTGCCAAATATGTGTGAGGCCTTGCATTATCTTGGTGGAAAACTACACCTTTCCGATTTGACAATTCTGGCCGTTTTTCTTTGATTGCTTCATCCAGTTTTATTAATTGTTGACAGTAAACATCAGAATTGATCGTTTGGTTCCTTGGAAGCAGCTCAAAAAACACGACACCTTTGTAATCCCACCAAACTGACAGCATGAACATTTTTGGGTGCAATTCAGCTTTCGATGTGGTTTGAGCTGCTTTATCGTGTTCGTTCCATGATCGTTTTCGAATTATGTTACTGTACAGGACCCATTTTTCATCACCAGTGATGATTCTTTTTAAGAAAGTGTCGGTTTCATTTCATCTAAGGTGCATATCGCAAAAGTTGATTCTTTGTGTTATATGAATTTCTTTCAATTCGTGAGGTATCCAAATATCAGGCTTCTTAACTAGCCCAAGACATTTTAAATGTTTTTCAATTGTTGTGTGCGATACATGTAGCCTCTCCGCAACCTCTCGAACAGTTATCTGACGATCCTCTTCAATTATGACTTTGATTTGGTCATCATCAACTTCAGCAGGCTGACCAGAACGTTGCTCAACTTTGAGGGAAAAATCTCCAGAACGGAATTTTTTATACCAATTCTGACACGTGCGCTCTGTTAAGCAATTAGCACCATAAATTTCACATACCTTTTTGCGAGCCGCAGCTGCTTTCTTTCCTTTACGTAAATAAAATAGTAAAATATGTCGAAAATGTTCGTGTCTGCACTCCATTTAAAATTAACCCACAACTAATAGCTTTAATAAAAATCACGCACTACTTGCTTCTGAAGTTACGTCAATGTGACTAGTATCAAGCGACAAACGGTAAAGTACAGCACTAACACACGTTATACAAAAAATAAAGCAACGCTCTCTATCAGTAAAAACCGAAAGTACTTAGTTAATTGTTGAATTATTTTATGAAATTCAGCGTTCTTGAAAAGAGTTTTTAGAAAATTACGTGAATTTATGGTATACATTATCGTCGTTGTTTTTATCTTGATAATAAATAATTTGTACTTTAATTAGTCTTCAAAAATAAATAAATTTTTATCCAAAAAAAAATCAAAATGAATTTAATGAAATACTGTGACAGTTTTCATAATAATTAATATTACGACAATTTCAAAAATTCCTTACAATTATTAAAATTAAAATAAATATTTCTAAATATAAGACAAGTACAGGCACATACAAATGCAAATAAAGTTACATGCTAATTCTAAATAATAGTTTAATGATTATTACCTCCAATTTAATATAAATTTTCCCACGAAAAAATGATTATAGTGACTAACTGCAACATCTAATTATAAGAAAACGAAAATTGTGTTCGATATGAAATCATGTTAAATATGAGTAAGACAATATAAATAAGTATGTGAACATGTTTATTTCCATGGATTAATTTAATTCAATGTATATCCCTAGTACATAAAACTAGGTTATATCTACTAATCTTAGTGGATTAAGGTCTTATGTTTATATGAATATAATTTGAAAATTAAATATTTATTTAAGTAAGTTAGGCTTTTCTTTATTATTTACGATATCTTAATAATTCTGTTCAATATTTATATGAGCTTTGATCAATATTTTATTCATGTACCTTTATAAATTCATTAAATATCTAATTATTCCTTAATGGATGATATGATATCTAGATATATTATTGGGTTGGCAACTAAGTACTTTCGGTTTTGTAGTATAAAATAAAACACTTTTTTTTTAAACAAAGAATAGTTTTTAATCAATTATATATTTTCCATTTTGCTCAATGACCTTTTGCCATCTTTCTTTCAGCTGCATGATTCCGCGCTCATAAAATTTCTGGTCCTTATCAGCAAAAAACTGAACCAGGTGCGAGTGAAGGTCATCGTTATTTACTGATTTCAGACATTCTCACGCGTAACACGCGAGAAAGTAGGGGAAGTTGTTTGCAATACAAAAGTGGTAGAAAACGAAACTGCCAGTGAGAGATATTCTATCCTCCTTTCTCGCGCGCTTTAACCTAACTGCACTCTTTCCACTTGTGGACAGCGCATATCTAATTCTAGAATGAACAAGTCTGTATATGGCTTTAGTGCATACACAGTCCTGACATAAATACTATAAAAATTTAATTACTAATACAAATTTTAATTATTTACGTTATATATGGCAATTGCCGCTTATATATACACATCGCTGGTATGCTACCCAAATACAGAGAAAGCGATATGAGTGAAGAACAAATATCCGAAAGAAGGACATATAGTTCTGTCCTAACTTTATATTATGTTCACGATAATAACGCTCGCCAAGTGCGTACAACTACTTAACAAATTCAAATTATTTGATGAGCTCTGGATTAAAGGAAACACTCACTGTATATGGCAGTTAAACAACTGCCATATACAGTGAGTGTTTCCTCAATAGGAAGGAGTGCTCATAAACATGAGCACTCCTTGCTGTTTGCATGACAGTAAGTGTTCTACCAGAGAATTCTTTTCTTTTTTAATATATTGGTCGTTTAATTCTAACCATAAATTTGATTCTTTTATGCTTGGGTTTTAGATCTTTCGGGATAATAAGACATTTAGTTCAGGTTTACGAAATTCGTGCGGATTTTTCCCTTTTTTTCAAATTATTGGTTTGTTTTCCTTTTGCTTCTTTAACCTACAATACATCGATTTTATATATTTATTTGATGGATTTTTTTAAATATATTAATATTTACGAGTAGGTACACGTTTTCCTCTTATTGGAAATTGTAAATTTGCAAATTTAAAACGTCTGTGTTTTCATAAATTTGCAATTTTCAAAAGGAAAAATTGTACCTACTTATAAATATTAATATGTTTACAAAAATCAAATAATTATATATATAAAGGCGAAGTATTGTTGGTTAAAGAAGAAAAGAGGGAAAATTCTCGCTGAACTTCGTTAATATTCTCCCTAATGAAAACCTAAATACAAAAGAATTAAATTTATAGTTCTACTCGAGTACAGATAATATGAATGCTTTTACTAATATATGAAAAAGATATAGAAAGACATATATGAAAAATATCTCTTTGTATTATTGTTATAATGAACTTTCTTCGTGTAGACAATAAAACAGCATTTCTAAATGTTTAACTGTAATGCAGAAAGCCAGTGGATATTTATATCGGCAATATTTTGTTACTGGAAGACGTCATCTGAAGTCTTGAGAGAGTGATAAACTTTCAGCATGGGCAACTACAATACATGGCAAGAATGTCAATAGGTCATTGATAAAAAGACCAAATAGGAATGGTCTCAAATGTGGTACTTGTGCAGCCCCAAATAAAGGAAAATATGCAAATATTTTATGGCCATTGTAGATTAGATACAATACCGAAAGCCAAAAAACGAGAGAACTTAATTTAGAAAGCAGCATTTAAACAAATAAAAATCCATTGTGTGTAAATCGCTCGCTAGTAAGTTGATATATGGTTCCTAAATTCGTTACAGGCAAACATCCTGGTACGATGAAATAGTTAAATTGATACTAAGGTGTAAACAATAATAAATAACATTATAGTAAACTGCAATTTTTTGACAAAATTAGTTTATAATTAGTTATCAACACCAGTTAGTTATTTTCATATAGCATTGCAATACCTATTTACAAAAACTCATCTTGTGCCATTGAAAAACAAATATTTTAAGTAAGTAACATGCGTGAACAAAGACTATGAAATTTTTGATAAAGTTGGTCTAGAATTAATTGCCAATATAAGTGTTTTCACCTTTTTTATTGAATTATTTCCATATAGTATTATAATTCACAAAACTTTATCCTGTGCCATTCAAGAACAAATATTTTATGTAAGTAAATATATGCGCACAGATTACAAAATTTTCGATCAAATAGGTCTATAATTAAATTGCTAACATATATGTTACCGTTTTTCTTCAGTTATTTTCATAAAGCATTGTACCGGAAAGTCATTACCGGTTTTTTTGTAAGAAAATATTACAAAAAAACATATTTATTCAAAATATTAGCCATTTGATTCTACACTTTCTGCCCATCTTTCAGGTAATTTATGGATGCCATCCGAAAACAACTATTTGTCCTATAAGCAAAACCATTCATCGAGTCATTTTCTAACTTCTTCGAAATTGGCGAAGTGCTGCTCTACAAGCGCGTGTCCCATGATGCGAAAAGGTGATAGTCGGACGGGGCAGAGTCTGAAAAATACGGCGGATGTGATATTTATATCTCATCCAAGTGCTTTCAAGGCTTCCTTTACCGAATTTGCTGTATGAGACAGCGTATAGTGCTGTAAAATCACTTTACCGTGTCTTCGGGCCTATTCTGAACGTTTTTCTACCAATGCATGGTTCCAATTGATAATTTCTTGTCGGTAGCGATCAGTAGTAACTGTGGAACTAGATTTCAACACTTAATAATACACCACGCCATCAAACACAGAGCATTTTCTTGCGATGAAAACAATTTGGTCGTGAAGCCGGTGGCCCGGCTTCGCCAGGTGATAGCTATAATTTTTGCGCTTAGGGTTCTCGAAATAAATCCATTGTTCATCACTTGTCACTATTCGATGAAGAAATGTCTTCCGATTTTACCTTTGAAGCAGCATTTCAAAGACGATTTTTCGATTTTGCAATTGTCTGTCATTCAATTGATGTGGCATCTATTTTCCCATCTTTTGGATTTTTCCCATTGTTCGTAATTCATATTTCATGCTTCTGCCAATTGTTTTTGAATATGGCTTGAGTCTTACTCCAATAACTTCTGCAATTTCCTGTCTTCAAACTTTTTCGATTTACCAGAATTTTCTTTGTTTTGCACATCGAAATCACCACTTTTGAAATGTTGAAAACACGCCTCACAAGTTTTTATGGTTGGAACGTGCTTACTGTAAGTTTCTACTGGGAAACGATGACTTTCAGCGGCTTTTGTCTTTTGATTAAATAAGAAAAGTAATGCGTGCTCAAAATGCATTTTTTTAGGTACGTAACTCGACATTTTCGAAGAGATATTAACCTATGATAGTGTTAGTTTCGCAAAATATAACATGTATGGCTTTGAAGATTGATGTTGGTAGAATAAAATGACATGTGTCTCATATCATAACATTGCATACTTAAGCCTAGCGACATCTGTTAGAAAAACCGGCAATGACTTTCCGGT
Source organism: Dermolepida albohirtum (assembly GCA_031893035.1). NCBI lineage: Eukaryota > Metazoa > Arthropoda > Insecta > Coleoptera > Scarabaeidae > Dermolepida > Dermolepida albohirtum. The sequence goes on from JAVIWB010001678.1 coordinate 216,394, forward strand.
ACACCTGGTCTTCCGCCATTGGATAATAAAACTTTTATGTAAGCAAATATATGCACGAATAATTAGTTGATCTCTCAAATTACCAAATCTACCTGATCTATTTATAGTATATATTTTTCTATTTATCGCAAATACCGCCTAATATTGAGCATTACTATGAAAGGAAAAGATTTTCATCTTACATTTTTCTAGTTCTTTATGTAAATTATATAAAGGTATATATATATATATATATTATTAAAGGATTCTTTTCATTTAAAATTTTATACAAGCTTTGTGAGAAAATTAACATCATTTTCACGTTATATTAAAAAATTTTCATTAGCTTTACAGGATTATATAAGGCTTTGTGAGAGCAACCTGTTCAGAGCGACCGTCTTTTGGAGGATACTCCGGACGGATGTATAAGGTTAATGAGATCTCATTAGATTAACTTATGAAAGTAATTAGCCCTTACCGGTAAAATCGAAACCGATTTATTGTCGACGCTTTTTATGTTACAATGTCATTCCGAAAATAACACTCGCATTGATTTTATGGCAGCCAGTCGAGTGCGTCAATCAAAAGTAAACGATCCGATTAAACATTACTTGGTTTTGAAATGCTTAATTTCTTATGCGTGTTGCTTGAATAAAGGTAATAAAAAATTCTATATATAGTTAATTTTATTGATCTAGGGCAGACTGAAACTTCTTTTTGATGTCTTCGTTCCCATTCATAGTTTAAATATAATTTTAGGATACGCCTATCATAATTACTCAACAACAATTTAAAGTGGGTCTTTCAGTTTTCATTCCTTTTAGAAATAAATTTATTAACCCTTAACTGGAGACATGCACACTGATGTCTATAATTGGTAGCGTTGGGTCCCATTAATCCACATCCTTTTTAGGAATAATACTGCAGCTCTTTCTAAGCTTAATAAACTTAAGTTATAGAAAAGCCAATAATAACAATAATAACAGTCAAACTCTTCATTGCATAATACAATAAGAAATAATGTTTAAAAAAGTCTCTAATTTCATATACATAAACACTGATTAGTAAATATATTTTTAATGTTTATTTTGAAGGACTTTAGTGGCAAGTCTTTATATTCCTGCGGGATATGATTGTAAATCCTTAATACCTGCGTCCCAATACTTTCGTACATCTTAGCTGACGTCTATGGTATACGTAATATTACTTCCTAGCTTGTTATGAAGTGTGCCAACGAGTTAAATGTCCCCTTAATTAATCTAAATAAATAATAAAGATAATATTATTTAATAGAAAATATTTATTTATGACGGTTACTGAATTTATTACGAGCGCGTGTCCGGCTAGCTGAAGCGCTCTAATTAATGCAAATAACAAAACAAATTGCAGTAGTTAATAATTAATAAATGTTTACAATGACTATCTGCTTCTGGGTTTCCGGGCTGGAACCGCGTCACTAGTATATCTGCCGACGTTTCGTACCCATTTGTATGGGACATCTTCAGGGCTGAACTACTGCACTGAAACTGTTTCAGTGCAGTAGTTCAGCCCTGAAGATGTCCCATACAAATGGGTACGAAACGTCGGCAGATATACTAGTGACGCGGTTCCAGCCCGGAAACCCAGAAATCAGATAGCATGGACCACGACCGCGGAAGTCTACGTACCAAATTGTTTACAATGACTATCAAAAGTCGAGGACGTGTACCAAGCTGAAAGAAGGATTATTAGTGGAAATAAAACGACAGGGCTATTTATTCCTAATTTAAAATAATTCTTTAAACTTGAGTATATATAAATAAAAATAATTAATAAGAATGAAAGCAACGGATAAAACAAGATTAATATACTGATAAAGCTGTAATAAAAGTAATTCGAATAGTACAAAATGATACAGAGTAATACAATCTGTGGAATAAAGTATTAAAAGGATTAAATTAAACTGTGTATTTGACGATACGTGAGGCACTTGCGTGTGTTTGTGTATAAATATATACTGGGCCAAGATGCTATGTTATTCTGATAGATGTGAACACATTTGTTTCAATCAGCTTCCAAACCAAATTATTATTTTCTTTATTATTATTTTACTACTGAAATTACAAACAAAATTCGTAAGGGAAGATTCGAATTGATTTTTGCAAGGAAGGAAAATGAGTAACTATTGGCGCTTCATTTTTCTGCTGTTGAAGAAAGATCTGCAATAATGAGGCAAGGTGCTGTCCTTAAATTACTTTTTCTTGAAAACATTGATTGAACTGCCCATTATGTCTTCTTATTCATGCTCAGTTTGAACGTCAATCAAGGTCAAGTCGTGTCCTGTAGAAAAGAATTATTATTTTGTAGATTTTGTATAAGTCAATTTTTGTGTGACAGTACTCTATGTCTTGATTATAATTGCATCCACTTGAAGCAGCATAATTGTACATTTTAAGAAGAAACTGTCCTTATATTTAATGTCGCGATAACTTAACCAAGAACAGGTCAAATCCACCGCCCTCTCGTTTCCCTCACACGTTATGAATTTCCTTTCTTTCTTTAATATGAATTGAAACTAATATTGAAATAATATTACCTAATACTGTCAAATACACTTTCATTTTAATAAAATATAATGCAAAAGCAAATCTATTAACAAATAACTAAGAAAGAGTGTAGCTACTACAACTTTTTAACGAACTCTGGCGAAAATTAACCCCCCCGCTCTCCACCAAAAGTATCGTACACTATCTCTTCATAACTACCTTTTATTGCACTATGCATCTTGATATTGTGGTTTGTTCAAGTCTACAAATTCCCAATAAAATCTGTTATCATCCCGGCAACATAATGATTAAAAATTTAAATTAATTTAATTTAAATTAAAAAAACTGCAGTTTAGATTTAATATTAGCTGATTACTTTCTTTTATTTCATCTTTTCTGTTCGCCATTAAACTGATCAACTGCAGTTGCGCTTTCTGTCTAGATCGTAGCTGGTAGTAATTAAATGTTATGCGAAGCTGTGCACTACTGTATATGCAACATTAGTAATGAGATATATTGTACTGTGAAGGTGAAAAGTATTTATGGTTCTGTTATATTTCTGTTGATGCTAATATCCTAAAAAACAAGATGTTAATATACTACATATGGTATATCAGATTGGTCTCGTATAAATATATTAAGTGCGATACACGTTTAATATTCTCTTATAATTAACTGAATTTTTGTAACCGTTAAGCGTCATTTTAAAATGTAAACGATACAAATATGTCTTAGTAAAATAGAAGCCTTCTCTAGTTCTCGAAGCAACAAAATATAATATAAAATTTGTTTTTGTCTGTAATTCTTTCACGTTTTTAAATGATCTTAATTTGGTAACTCTGCTTTGACGTCCATACACCCACGATTTTTTATATAATAAATTCTTCTTCTACATTTCCATCATGTAATTTTAATTAATAATAGACAATTAAATATTATGAGTTATAAGAAGTAATTTGGAGTCTCTATGCAATTACAAACCAAAGACATGATTACCGTTACAGTTCTGTTCATTCTATTGATTCAAATGCGACTACGGTATAACCTATAAAATTAAACTGTATAATTTGAAAGATTGAATCAGATACATTCCTACATCCTTCGATTTCAGATTTATTTAAACGTACGGCTCCCATTCCATGTTAACTACATACCATTGCACTAGTTACATGTCAATGTTCTCAAAACTCTATATCCGCAAGAGCCACTACAGAATATTGCATAAAGTTAATTGAAGTCCATTTAATGCCGAAATTGTCTAAGTTTTCGTCTCTTATGCGCGTATTCAATCAATGTTGGTATACAGTGATATCAAAAATTATTGTTTAAGTTGAATATTTTCAGTTACTAAGTTCACAAGTGTCGTGCTATAAAATTATTGACCTGCGAACGTTTGAGATGTTACGCGTATTAGTAATATTGATTCTTAATTCCGTGTTATTAGTATTTAAATATAGAAAAAGTATTTCTTAGTACTAGGTCTAGCGAAAGTGGCGTTTACCTTGGAACAAAACACTTTCATTGTTATGGCACATTTTCTAGTGGCATACAGCATAAAAATCGTCAGTAACATGTTATTGTATGTTTTTTGATCCCGGAAATGTTCTAAAAGAAAATCCCCAAATTGACTTAAAACTGTGACTCTGGCAGTTAACGAAAATATACTGTAACATATGCCACAGAGTTCAAATAATTTTTTTCTAAGAGTATCTCAGCAAGCAGGTGCAAGTCACTTTATTCTTCGTATGTATGCACTTTTTTCTGACAAGATTATCATAAGAAAGTTTTCAAATTGTAATATGGAAACATTAAATTTTGACTCATATAAAATAAGTGTGGTTCAACATCTTCCGTGAGATTTTAATGCATCAGTAAAATATCAATCATTAAGAATGACTTTAGATCGAAGAGACCTTCTTCTTAGAAGCTTAATTTCACTTTTTCGTCTACATAGTCTCACAAAATTATCGAATTTGGTCGACAAAAAATTCATATATTTCCAGAGAAACTAGGTTACATTCTATTAGGATAGGCTTAAAGGTGCCAATTACATTCTTTTCAATAAAACAATTACTGTTGTGAGGTATGGAGGAGTAATCTTGAATTGCTTTTTAAATCGATTAAATGAATAAGAATTGTTACATAAACAGACGCTGGTACATTGTAATATTTAGAAAACTTTATTCCTCAGAGATGTATAAGTAGCTTAAGATGTCGTTCTAGATCACCTGATCTAACTCCCTCAGGCTTATTTTGTTGTTAGTAACCTGGATAATATTGAAAAACTACAGGCAGCAACTGGGAATGAAATTGAAAACATTGAAAAATATGCATGGAATTATCAAAACTTTTAAACATGTGTTTCACATTATACGAAATATAAATAAAATCACTAACAGTTTTTCACAATATGTAATGTAGAAATTTTTGTATAAATTTCTGTTTACCGCACAGGACTTGAACTCAAGGACTCATTCTCTCTGGGAATACACCAGCACAATTAGACCACGGAGACACTGAATTCGAGTCCTCCTAATGTGCTATAAATTCCATTATGGAAATAGTTATTAAATGAAAACAATAGTACTTTATTAATTTCATGTAATTATGCGCTTTTTCCATGCTAAACTGAGAAAAAGATTTCCGTTCTCCATGCGGGACTCGAACCCGTGAACTCATTTTCTTCGAGAATGTGAATGAATTCGATTCCTTCTAGTGTAGCATAAATTGCATTATGGAAGCAGTTATTTAATGAAAACCGACGGTAAGTTATAAATAATATATTATAAAGAACAACTAGCAGTTGAGTATTGAATTCAGTCAGATACACATGTGTGTTCCCGTAACATCCTATATGTTGCTAATTTTATAATTTAATTTACATAATTTGTGATAAGTGGAACTCAGATCCTTTTGATTTTAATAGAATTTTTGCTTAATTTTACCGGATTTTTATTCAATACATAGGCTAAATTTATAATAGCTTTCTTAGTAGTCATATAATACTTCGTTTTCTCTTCATTTTTCTGACGAGTCTTGCTATGATCCAATAACACTTCCGCTTTAAGTAAACTTTTTGGAAAAAGTATTTGATATTACCGAATACTAGCCGTAATACTTCTGACAATGGAGGTTAATGCAGAGATAATATATATATATATATATATATATATAATATATTTATATGTATATATATATATATATATATATATATATATATATATAATATATTTATATGTATATATATATATATATATATATATATATATATATATACATATAAATATATTATACAATCAAATATTAACAGTATCGAAGTCAAAAATAAGGAAGAATCTAAAACTCTGTTTTTTTTGTGCCAGTAGTAGGAAGAGTGCGAAAACTCGATTAGCGTTTCATTGGGCGTGCGCCGAGTACGTAAAGGAGGCTTCATCGCTCATATGTACATATATATGTAATGCAGTGATAGTCGTCCTTTAGAGGTGTTCACTTGTATTACGAAGTTTTTCACGTTATATAAAATTATGTCGCGGTTACATAGGTCAAAAAACGACCATTATTTGTCAAAGTAAATAAATTTATGTGTGAATTTTCGGATTTAATGTACTATAGCGCAAGAATGTTTTAGTTCGTAGATCTCTCCTGTACTGGATGAAATTTGAATGCAAAAGACACGCTGATAGTGAGCAGCACAAAAAGAAAACTCGTGTACAGTCGAATTAACAACTTCTACTCGGTTTATGTTCAGCACTTATGGTGTGAAATCTACAGTTTCGCTTTTTAAATAACATTTTAGTCATTCTGGGATAAACACTTGAACTGTAAATTACTCTTTATGCGCTTTGACGATGCTAAAGTGAAAAATTTCAATTTTAACCGCTTTTGTATATTGTATACGCAAGGCAGAAATTTTTTTAAAAATTCTGTTCTTTGTAGGGGCCTCGAACCTTCCTTTACAGGAATGTGCTCTCATATTAGACCACGGAGATAGTTAATTTAGCGAGACTCGAATTAACTGTCTCAGTGATCTAATGGTGTGGGCAAATTCCCGTGAGAATGAATCGTGTATAATGTCATGTACAAAGTGGTTTAAATTAGAACCTTTCTGTATATTACATAAATCAAAAACATTTCGAAATTTTATACCCTCTACTCGCGAACGAATTGAAAATATAATTAAATTTAAATTGGAAAATCAAAAACTCTGGTCATGTGTAGACGAAACAACGGATTAAGAAAAAATTATATAATATTATTAATGCCATAGCTTGTGCAATAGAATCACTTAAACAGTCATCTTAAATTTTACTGGCTTCTAGAATGGTACAAAAATATACTGCCGAACTAATTTCAAAAGTGATGTTAAATCCATTGCAAAAATTTGAATTAAGACCAACTCTTATTACTTATGACTGATAATATACGCAATTATGCGTTCTGTAGGCTGGTCTCTTAAAAAGAAATTGTTATTCAGAGACAAATGGTTATATATTGGGTTGGCAACTAAGTACTTTCGGTTTTGTAGTATAAAATAAAACACTTTTTTTTAAACAAAGAATCGTTTTTAATCAATTATATATTTTCCATTTTGCTCAATGACCTTTTGCCATCTTTCTTTCAGCTGCATGATACCGCGCTCATAAAATTTCTGGTCCTTTACAGCAGGAAACTGAACCAGGTGCGAGTGAATGTCATCGTCATTTGTGGAAGTTTTACCATTAAAAAAATTCTGCAAAATTCGAAATAAATGGTAATCAGATGGTGCTAGATCAGAGCTGTATGGGGGATGTGGCATCACTTCCCAGCCAAGCTCCAATAGTTTCCCCACGAGTTGCCAAAGATGTGTGAGGCCTTGCATTATCTTGGTGGAAAACTATACCTTTCCGATTTGATAATTCTGGCCGTTTCTCTTTGATTGCTTCATCCAGTTTTATTAATTGTTGACAGTAAACATCAGCATTGATCGTTTGGTTCCTTGGAAGCAGCTCAAAAAACACAACACCTTTGTAATCCCACGAAACTGACAGCATGATCTTTTTTGGATGCAATTCAGCTTTCGGTGTGGTTTGAGCTGGTTTATCGTGTTTGCTCCATGATCGTTTTCGAACTATGTTACTGCACAGGACCCATTGTTCATCACCAGTGATGATTCTTTTTAAGAAAGGGTCGGTTTCATTTCGTCTAAGGTGCATATCGCACAAGTTAATACTTTGTGTTAAATGAATTTCTTTCAATTCGTGAGGTACTCTAATATCAAACTTCAGAACGTTGCTCATCTTTGAGGGAAGAATCACCAGAACGGAATTTTTTATACCAATTCTGACACGTGCGCTCTGTTAAGCAATTAGCACTATAAACTTCACATATCTTTTTGTGAGCCGCAGCAGCTTTCTTTCCTTTACGGAAATAAAATAGTAAAATATGTCGAAAATGTTCGTTTCTGCACTCCATTTAAAATTAACCCACAACTAATAGCTTTAATAAAAATCACGCACTACTTGCTTCTGAAGTTATGTCAATGTGACTAGTATCACGCGACAAACGATAAAGTATAGCACTAATATACGTTGTACAAAAAATAAAGCAACGCTCTCTATCAGTAAAAACCGAAAGTACTTAGTTGCCAACCCAATATATATTAGGTTATAAAAACAGTGTTTGCTAAATCTCCTAAACATACTCGAAAACTGCAATGTCCCAACATCTTGAACTTCCATAGCTGTTTCCTGGGAACATGCTGAAGAATATGGTTAAAGGTAGCATTTTGTCATTTTCTGAATCTCCAAGAAATTAAGTCTGTTTTACAATTCGAACCTAAAGAAACAACTGCCATCAAGGAAAGGTAAAAGAAATTCCACGATTCTGAAGTTGAGCCAGATTCACAAATAATTTATAATGATTGTATGAGCGAACAGTTAAAGCAATTAATAAATTACTTCATTAAACCCTCGTTGCTCTTATTGGATTCACTGTAAATACTAGGATACTGTACATGCAGAACTACATGCTACTAGTAATGATAAAAGCATTAATATTACAGCCAAAGTAGATAAAAAGTGCTAAGAATAGATGCAGATTTTACCACATTGAATCAAATTGTTAAGTACTAACAAGCATTACTTTAATTATGCAAATGTTACGTCACTAGATGCCGAACGGTTGTCCATTGGGCTTAGTCCAAAGAGCTGTCAACATATCTGACCAGCATTCTATATCCCAGGAATTAAGTCAAGTTACCAAAGCTCTTATAAATAATAATTTCTCCAATCATAATATTCAGCGAACCATAGATCGACATCTTAATCCCAAAATCTCACAACTTAATACACAGCTTACATCATCTCCCCCCCTTTCTAAAGCCCACCTACCCTATATACAAGGTGTTACTGACCGCATCAGTAGGGTTCTTCTCAAAAACAACATCAAAACCATCTTCAAACCCCATTCCAAATTATCTGACCCTTTTTCCGTAAAAGACCATGTTTCTTTAGAATCAGCTGGTGTGTACAGGATTCCTTGTTCATGCGGAAGGGCATATATTGGTGAAACAAAGCGGTCTGTCGGCACTCGTGTTTCTGAACATGAGCGTTGTACTAGGTTGCTGCGCATAGCCGGTTCTGCACTTGCCGAGCATAGGCTGGAAACCGGGCACCATATTCAGTTTAATTCAACCAAGATCCTATCCCGCACTAACCACTTCTATGGTCGCAAAATCCGTGAAACTATAGAGATCTTTAAGCACCCCAATAATCTTAACCGCGATGATGGCTGCCCCCTACATAACGCTTGGCAATCCTGCATCTCTAATCTACCCAACCGTAACCGTAACGCTCCATTGACCCATGACCCATTATCCATATATAAACACGTCCCCCATCGACTTACACCAGTTTTAGTGCAGTAGTTCAGCCCTGAAGATGTCCCATACAAATGGGTACGAAACGTCGGCAGATATACTAGTGACGCGGTTCCAGCCCGGAAACCCAGAAGCAGATATCGGGTTATGGTATTATGTCAGTCTCAGTATGTGTACTAAAAGCAGTTAATTATAGAAAACACCCAGATTCTATGCATACAGTTATTATAGAGATTGTCCGTATTTTAACAAACCTGTTAGAAAATTCAGTAGTTACAGAACTGTGTTGAGATATCTGTCACTATGGAATACAAACAAATGAGACTGTAAGCATTAATGATGGCGAAGTCTACGGGAATGTATTTTGTGGAAACAAATTTAATACATACATATATAAAGGGAAATCATGTTAAGGTAAGAGTGGAATACATATTGCAAAGAAATATGGAAAGCAACTATTACTGAAAATGCCCATTAGGTAATGCCAATATCAGCTCTTAGCATATGATGTTCAGCATTCACAATATTATGGCACGACAATACAATCGCAAGATTAAAATTTGGTCATGGAAAATATCTGGCCTATCTATACAAAGTAAACTTGACTAAATTTTGGGTTTGTTCATGGTATGATGAAGAATTATGTATATAGGAGCATGTAAATTTTAGGATTAATCAACTTTTTGGGTTGCTAATTGATTAATCTATACCATTACCCATAAATGACATTAAATTTCAATAGTAAAAAGGTATCTGACCTTTCAAATTATTGTAAAAACGAAACACCGTCTTTACATGCAATTAATTACAAGTAACACCTCAACTTCTATGGCCTATGTAATTTACCTATGTTCTATAGGCCAACTCTTATGCGCTAGTGAGGCTGATAGGACTCTGTCTGTGAAGGGTATAAATTCCCTATTACATACCTGCAACAAGTAAAGTAACTTAATTAGTTTACGACAGCTGGAAAATGGGCTTTGGCACCGCAGGTAAAAGAAAACTAAGATTAATTATAAATAGTAAATTTAGTTTGAATTAGTTTGAATTTGAAATTTAATTCATTTTTCTGTAATACACCACAATCTGGAACACTTATCGGCAACCATTGACAAATCCGAAGTAAATGGAATTGAAACATTTTAATTACAATTTTTCGTGTGTACTAAGGACGTTTAATCCCACTGTATATACATTAGACAATCTCATGTGATATTCACACATTTTATTCCTGCCTAGTATCTAACAATTTTAAATTCCGTTTAAATTAAAATAAAATATGTTGCATTCTGAAACATATAGATGGAGGAGTATGGAATATATGAAAATATTAAAATAAGAAATCCGTTGTATTCTAATCAAATATCAGAAACTATAAAATTCCCATGTATCTGTTACGAAACAGGAAACTAAATTTACATAAATAAGTATGCCATTTCTATATTTGGCATGTGAGACACTGGTCGCAATTTACAATAACAAAGCAATTGAAGAAATTTCTATTCTCTGTGCTATGGTGGAAACTTAATGGACCTTTTTTTGTTTAAATGAATGTCAGCCGGTTAGGTAATAACCAAGAAACATTTCAAACAACGAGGTGGAATTAATAATAAAAACAGAGCGGGGGACCATGTTGAGCAATTGTCTCATAATGTATCTGTGTGACGAACCCAGTCGATAGAATTAATTAAGTTTCTTAAACGATACACCTGTAGATCTTTTTGCATTACTCTTATATACATAAGCATTATTTAAAAGAAAAGGATTTGCATTGCATGAAGTGATAAAGAACACGAAAAACACAAACGAAAGTCTGCTAAAAAAACCTTTTTTAATTATCGATTGCTTTTATCTATCACACGCAAAAAAGACGAATTACCATTTTCCTTTTATGCTTTTGTTACAACTGAAAGGTAATTTTTATGTCCTTTTAAATAAAATTTTCATTCTTTGTTTATTCGAGTGAATCTATTTATTCCTTTTAAAAAATACATTAAGATTTGAAATGTTAAACAACAATTTTTAATTGTACGTCTCCGATTTTGGAGATGAACCAGGTTCTTTTCAATATTTTCAACGACTTCACATATAATATATTTGAATGTACACATAGATGACTAAAAATTAAGTTTACGAATTTAAACGTGGCCGTGTAAGTACAAAGAATGAATTACCCAGCGGACGTCCAAAAGGGCATCCCCGAAGATGCTATATGTGATTGTTTTTTCAATAGATTAAAAGAAGTCATGTTTCTGCCAACTTTGCTGCTATTATTTGGGCATTAGCTTTAGAGATAGCAACCTCTTCTATGTGTGGTACTGGCACGAAGAAATGACAGGGCAATAACGAGATTGTGTTGCGCTTATCACGTCTTCTGAATATGAGCTTTGCAATCAAAAGTTATATTATTATTTGGTGAGACAACTGCACCGCTGAAAATACAAACAGAACGATGGTGTTTTGTGTTTTGATTGAGTTTTGGACTTTTGATACCATTTCAGATTGATAATTCATCAGTGGCGATAGTTTCCAGTGCGAGAGGGACTTCATCTTCATCGAGGAAAGAGGGTGCTGTGCACTCCGAGGGGGTCTTATGATTTACGCAATGTAGTATTTTCGTAATCGTATTCGTACGACTTGAAATAGTAGTATGTACCAGAAAAAGCTTTGAAATACAATCTGCAGTCGACAGGGTATTAAACTCAAGCAAGTGAATATTCGCAAAATTTTACAATTAGAAGTTGGCTTCCACCAACCAGTGTTTTATTTAGTTCCGAAAATGTTTTTAAAGTATCACCGTGGAAAGCAAATTCAATACTTAGAAAAGAAAGAAACATGGAAGACATAAAAAATATGACGATTCATCAGCTTCCAGACATTAACAAGATTGGTGATAATAAAAGAAACACTAAATATCAATGGTTCCTTATCTATAAGACGAGAAACGACACTATAACTATTTAAGTAAATATTGGCACTTGATCTGTCTCCTACAATTATATTTTAATTAATGTCACATTTTGAACATTTGCAAGACCACCAACAGATGATAAAACCCTATTTGTTATTTACTGCCACCAATCTAATTTCAAAAAGAAAATATTTTTCGTAACAATTAATAAAATGCGTTTTCTTATTAAAAAGCCAATTAACCACTTTGATAAATATTCAGTTATTTTAAATTTTTTGTACTGCCTGCCGTTAAACAAATACTTGTTACCCTGCTTTATGGCACTTGGAGAATTTTTAAATTTAGCTTATTTATGAATTGGGTTCTTATAAGAGCCCTATTGGCCGAGGCACCGTAGGACTATTGCAGGAGCGCATAACACGTCACAGTATTAAACACAAATATAATACCTCCTGAATTTATTTATGTGACACTTTCGAATTTTATTTTACATACAAAATTTATTAAGTTTTCTAGATTTTTTATAGAGAGATTATTATTCTTACAAACTAAAGGGTGTTTCAAATTGCGCGGTTTTTTTTTAAGGCACTGAATTTGTGTGGGTATATGGGCATTTAAAAAGTGTGATGTATGACGTGTATAAAAATGGCTTCGTACAGGGTACAACAACGCGTTCAAATTGTTGAATTATTTTATGAAAATCAGCGTTCGGTGAAAAAAGTTTTTAGAAAATTACGTGAATTTTATGGTTTACATAATCGTCCATCTGAAAGCACTATTGGTCGAATTATTTAAAAATTTCAAGAGACCGGTTCCGTGGAAGATCAAAAAAGTGAAAAATACAGTTGCTGAAGATCCTAAAATGTCCATCAGACGACGTTAACAACAACTTGGACTTAGTGGCTCAACAACGTGACGTATTTTACACAAGGATTTAGCTCTGAAGGCATATAAGGTTCAAATAACACAGGAACTGAAACCATTAGATCATTTAAAACGTCGTTCATTCGTCAATTTCATCAATGAATAACCAGCTGATTTTTTTCAAAAAATAATGTTCTCCGATGAGGCACATTTTGAACTTGGTGGCTATGTTAATAAACAAAATTGCCGTATCTGGGGTGAAGAAAATCCACGAACTATTCATAAGAAACCTATGCATCTTAAACGAGTTACTGTTTGGTGTGCATTATGGTCAGGTGGTGTAATTGGACCTTACTTCTTTGAAAATGCTGCTGATGAAGCTGTAACTGTCAATGGTGATCGATATCGTCGGATGATAACGGAATTTTTGTGGCCTGAATTAATCAATATTGATTTAGAGGATATGTGGTTTCAACAGGATGATGCTACTCCTGGACGTGTAATCTCAAGAAACGGTGATGTTAATTTAACACTAAGTTCATGTGATTTGACAACGTTAGACTATTTTCTTTGAGGTTATGTGAAAAGTCGGGTTTATGAAAACAATCCACAATCAATTCCTGCTTTGTAAAGATGAAATTATTCGTGTCATTGGTGAGATAGAGCCTCAATTATGTCAAAATGTCATTGAAAATTTTAACAAAAGAGTGGACGTCGGTGGAGCTGCAAGAGGAGGCCATTTGGCAGATATTATTTTTCACATATAAATGTCATAACTGTTATTTCAATTACCAATAAAAGTTTTTGAAAGTGAATGCGAATTGTGTGTTTTATTTATTCTTTAAGAAAACCGCAAAATTTGAAACACGCTTTATACTCTCTAGTTACAATAGTTCACTTCGGTGGTTTTAATTTTTTTCAAAAGCTGTTTCTATCAATATGTTTAATACTAATCGGTCAGGTTATTTTTTAACATTAGTAACTATTACTTAAAATAACATAATTATAACTTTATTTCGTAAATGAATAAATAAAACTAGTACACCTCGATGAATATAATATGTTCCTGTTATTTTGTGCGGAATGGAAGTAAAATAATGAACAAGAATAAGAGTTCTTATCCTTCTCGGCAGAACTTTATAATTCAACTCAACAAGCGAACAGTCTAGCCAATATTACAACTTCATTTAAAGTTGCTTTAAATATAGTCAATCTACGTATTTAGTACCGACAAGAATATAAACATCTAAAATGTTAATAGTGCACTTAGATAGCGCTTGATGATACATAAACATTTTCATTGCATTCTTAATTTTGAACAATAATTCAAGACGCGACATGTCGATACAATATACCTACCTTTGAATTATATAACGATACGTGTATGCATTCATATTAAGTAATACCGCAGACACATTATACACTAATGATTTCAGATAAGCAAAACGAAAATTCCACGACATATTGAGGTTACCGCCACTCGAGTCGTATAGAGCGGAAAACGCATGGGTATCCGCCGATGCTCATTCATTATTTACAGTGCGAATGTAAATCAGGACACATCAAAAGTCAATTTGAAAATGTCAAAGCCACGTAGGCTCGCATAGATAAATGACGAAATAAACGATATCTCATTTGAATGAAGTCTGTAGAGGGGTTGCCCATTAAATACCCTTTTTATAGTCACTTCCTGTAAATTATTAGAGGGAGAAATAGAACTAGTAAGTCAAATTAAGGTTCTAGTCTATAACAATGTGCGTTCTAGCATTATATGTTCTGAACCGTTAGCATGGTATTTAATGTTGAAATATATACACAGGATGGAATTTGAAACGGAAGTTTAATTTCAGTAGTTGCCTTTATTTAAATAAAACAAAAAGCTTTTGTTAATTCATACATATTGCTGTTACATGTATAATGAAATATTAAAAAACATTTGAATGTTGGAATAAACATTTGCTCGCAGCAAATATTTAATTACTGACACTCTTTTTTTGAGTTATTTTGAACTGGGGTTCTTTGGAATGAATCCAGCATCCAATCAACACAACAGTCAGTTAAATAAAGTGAGAAATTATTCTTTCGAACTATATTTTATTAAATTAAGTAAGACTGAATATATTGTTATATTATAAAGGTTGGGCCATCTATCGGTTTAAATTTGAACCACCGATTATTTCGAATCTGGAAATACTTATGTCATTCTATTCTGTCACAAAATTCAGTATATTATCTCCACTGAACGAAATGAATCGATTTACGCTTGAGCAACGTTGGGATTTATTGAAAATTTATTTCCAAAACAAAGACAATTGGTCGGAAATTGCAGGAAAATGTCGTACAAAATTTGGTCGCAGAGAAGAACCAACAGAGCCCGGTATACGCAAGTTTATTGCTAAAGTTCGTGAAACTGGTTTCATTGTTGATCCGCCAAGACGTGAGCGTGCTCGTACAGTACGTACACCCGAAAATATCGAAGCTGTGGCTGAGAGTGTGCGTGAGAATCCATCAACATCAACTCGTCATCATTCTCAAGAATTGAACATTTCACGCACCAGTTTACGTCGAATTTTGCGAAAAGATTTCGGTATGACGCCTTACAAAGTTCAATTGGTTCAAGAGTTGAAGCCGCATGACCATCTGCTTCGTTTTCGCTTCGCTAGATGGGCCAAGGAGAAACTGCACGATGATGTCGATTTTGCCAAAAAAATCGTCTTTTCGGATGAAGCGCATCTTCATCTTGGTGGGTACGTTAACAAGCAAAATTGCCGTATTTGAGGCTCAGAAAACCCAGACGTGGTCCTAGAGAAGCCAATCTACCCACTACGAGTGACTGTTTGGTGCGGCTTGTGGAGCGGAGGCATCATTGGCCTATATTCCTTTGAAAATGATGACAGCGCAACAATTACGGTCAATGGAGACACCTATCGCACCATGATAACCGATTTTTTGGTGCCCGCTCTTCATGGTATTGATGTGAACGATGTTTGGTTTCAACAGGATGGTGCAACCTGCCACACATCTCATGCCACAATCGATTTATTGCGTCAAACGTTAGATAGCCGTTTAATTAGCCGAAATGGTGATGTCAATTGGCCGCCAAGAAGCTGCGATTTGACACCGTTGGACTATTTTCTGTGGGGCGCCGTTAAAGACAAGTGTTATGCCGACAAACCAGAGACAATTGAGCATTTGAAGGCCAACATTCGTGATGCCATTGCCGAGATACGACCATATACACTCTAAAAAGTGCTTGAAAATTAGTCTGATTAGTCCGCGGCAGCCATATGAATGAAATAGTAGTCCATCTCTAAACGGAACAATTGTACTTTACAACAAAAAAATAAATTTGGTATATCTCTGTATTTGCAGTGGTTTGTGTTTTCATCATATTGTACACGGCACCGATGTTTTCTGGAGTGAATGTAATGGCAGACTGTCCCTCACGATGCTTGTCGTTGAGCAAAACATGTCCACGTTGGAGCTCGTTGTACCACCGTTTAACAGTCGCCAACGATAGTGGTTCATCGCTAAACAATCGCGTGATTTTTGCAAACATTCTTGTCGAGTAAGACCGTCTTCAAAATCGTAAAAAATCGAGGCTTGAAAAGCTTCGCGTGTTAATTCCATTTTTCACAAAACTCACTTTATTTTAAAGATTACTAAGAGATGACAGCATATGCTAGCAATCTGTATATGCTATTCGGACTAAGAAAATTCAGAGATTACGACAAAGATATTTCCGATAGCGCCCTCTTACGGGATATAGATGAATCATGAAACTTTTAAAGCAGCCTTCGTACATAAAGTAACTTATCTGATATCTTGTTAATAATATAAATGTATATGTAATTGTAGAGCGATTTTTCATATAATTTTATATAAAAAGTAAAGAAAAGTGTTAGTAAATCATTATAAAATGCATGTAATTATTTTAATTAAGTTATTATATGGTGTATAGTGTAAATACATTTCGAACAATGTTGGAGAGTTGAAGAGTAAAATATTTGAAAAATATTCTTAAAGGGATTGCACATAAGGTATTTATAATGGAAAAATGAGATTATATGAAAGATTTCTAGATAAATGGTTAATAATTTATGACAAAGTAAAGGGTTTTCCAATAGGGACTTGACAACTTTTAATTCAATTTGTGAACGCACCCTTTCACTAATCATCGAACTGTCCAGTCGATTGGCCGCCTCGTTCGTGCGATTTAACGCTTCTAGACTTTTTTCTTTGGAGCTACGTCAAGTCATTGGTCTATGCCAACAAGCCGACAACGTTGGAAGAGCTAAGAGCCAACATTGAACGCGAACTAGCAGCCGTTTCGGCCGAGTCATCGAAAATTGGGTCCAACGAGTCGACCGCTGTTTTTGAAATATCTCAAATGGTCTGCATTTTATTTTGAAAAAAAGTTGTCAAGTCCTTATTGGAAAATCCTTTATAAGAACGATGAAAAATATTTATAAAGTAAAGATATAATGAGATAACAATTGCTGATATAAATTAAAATATAAGAAAAAGCTTTCAGTAGTAAAATATTAACGATAGTAAAGGAATTAAGAGATAATTGGAAAAGCATCATAATTTTGAAGTAAAAATTTTAATTTTGATAATTTTGATTTTCTGATGTAAAATTTATATTATAGTTATTAATTTAATAGCGTGGATTCTGAATATGCACTTGTTTTTAGAATTGAACCCAATACCAGTACAGATCGTGTGCGCAATTTGTTTCGTACGGGCATTTTCCCATAGTTGTATATCAATCTTCAGTGATTACTTATTATTAACCACAGGCTCCATCAAAATTACCTTCAAACCCAAATTTATTTTGAAGTCATTTTATTTCCGAATTATTTGTTTACATTTATTTGTTTATCTACAAATCCTAGAATCCGATTTGATAATTGAAATTGACTATATGAAGAAGGTTTCTAAAAAAAAATTTAGTTAGTCCAAAATTGTTGTTATAAGAAAGAACACGTTAATACCAATACAAGTTAGCCCATAAATATTGCTGTAAGAAAGAACACACATTAATATCAATAAAAATAATAATAAACATTATATTGTAAAGGTCATATTTTGAAACTCTCCCAATACTTAGACTATCACTGCTAGAATCATATATACAAAAAGTTGAAGTATATAATAAGTTGTTCGGGTTAAATTATAAAAATGCAGGAAAATAATAATAATTATATATTATTATAAAATACTAGTAAATAAATAGATTTTAAATTGATACAAGTGGCAAAGCTAAGAACTAAAGTAGTACAGAAGGTACTACATAAGATTTACGATGTACATGAAAATATATATGTACATCTGCTAAATTCATCTAGGATGGTCTTTATTTGGTATGTAAACAAAACTTGGCAGTCAGAGGTCTGAGTGTGTCTATAAATCATAACATATCCTCATATATAATAGTACAAAAGCTACATTATTTTAGAAGGTAGTTGTTAAAATTTGTATTCGAGTAGATATAGTAATGCGCGCAAATACGAAAAATTCTTTCTATGATTTTATTTATTAAATAGTATATATATATATATATATATATATATATATATATGGCCATAATAAAATGAATTTGGAATTAATTATATAACTTTTCTGATAAGACGATTTTCTAATAAATAATATAAAGGAATCAAGTATTCTGACAAATATATTGTATTTAAAAGTGTGATAAAACTATTGAATATAAAATCGTAAGGGATTACAATACAAGATTTAAAGTGTATAATCCTAGCCTGCTGTAATAAAATGTAGATCATGTAGACAATGAAAGAATCTTAAAAATAATTATACATTTTAGGAAATTCCACCAGCTAAACTATACGAAATATCCAAAAAGCCCATGACGACAAACTAGTAAATGAATTATTTTCTATAAATAAAGTAATATAAAATACGAATTGATGTAAACTATATTCTTAACAAAAAAAGAGATATTTAGATATATACAAAACTTAAAGATGAATTGTAGTGGTTCAGTAATAACTAATATAACGATATTTATAAATTTTGAAGAATAATACAAAAACAAAAAATATATGTAACAGTCGAACTGAAAAGTCCCCAGTCTACCATAGTAAAACACAGTTTTTTGGGAAAATTCGATTTTATTATTCAACATAGTTGCCTTCGAGGGCGATACACCAATTATAGCGTTCTTCCAACTTTTCGATACCATTTTTGTAGTACGAATTGTCTTTAGCCTCGAAATAGGCCTGAGTTTCGGCGATCACCTCCTCATCCCTGCTAAATTTCTTCCCGGCGAGCATTTTCTTGAAGTCTGCAAACAGGAAATAGTCGCTGAGGGCCACATCTAGAGAGTACGGTGGATGGGGAAGTAATTCGAAACCCAATTCACTTAATTTGGCCATTGTTTTCATTGATTTGTGACACGGTGCATTGTCTTGGTGAAACAGCACTTTCTTTTTCTTCATATGGGGCCGTTTTTTTGCGATTTCGTTCTTCAAACGGTCCAATAACGCTGTATAATAGTCGCTGTTGATGGACTGGCCCTTTTTAAGATAATCTATGAAAATTATTCCATGCGCATCCCAAAAAACTGACGCCATAACTTTTCCAGCTGATTGTTGCGTCTTTCCACGCTTTGGAGCCGGTTCATCGCGTGCAGTTCACTCAGCTGACTGTCGATTGGACTCTGGAGTCTATTGATGAATCCATGTTTCATCCATTGTCATATATCGATGCAAAAACTCGGTTTTATTACGATTTAACAGCTTCAAACACAGCTCAGAATCATCAACTCGTTGTTGTTTTTGATCGAATGTGAGCTCGCGCGGCACCCATTTTGCACAGAGCTTCCGCATGCCCAAATATTCATGCACGATGTGTCCAACACGTTCCTTTGATATCTTTAGGATGTCAGCTATCTCGATCAACTTTACTTTACGGTCATTTAAAATGATTTTGCGAACTTTTTTGATGTTTTCGTCGGTGACAGTCTCTTTTGGTCGTCCACTGCGTTCGCCGTCTTCGGTGCTCATTTCACCACGTTTAAACTTAGCATACCAATCAGTTATGGTTGATTTTCCTGGCGCAGAGTCCGGAAACTCCTCATCAAGCCATGCTTTTGCTTCAACGGCATTTTCTCCCTTCAAAAAGCTGTAATTTATCAGCACACGAAATTCTTTTTTTTCCATTTTTTTTAAATAACAAAAGTAGCTTCACTCTTAACGCAATATCTCAGTAACTAATGGTCGGATTGCTGTCAAATTGTGACACGTTTCGTTTGAAGGTTAGTACTATCTAAAAAACATATGGATTTAATAACAGTAACGCCATCTATATGTCAGACAGGGGACTTTTCAGCCGACCTGGTACATTAATACAAAAAATATATCGCTTTGCCCATATATATATATATATATATATATATATATATATATATATATATATTTATTTAAATAATATAATAAGAAACAACTAGAGAGAGAGGGGCTCTTTGTTATCAGATCGCAAATGAAAACATTCTTGTGCTATTTGAATTACATATAACGCACATAATGAAAAATTGTGTTTAACTACATCCAATAAAATAAATATGATACTTATTATTTTATTTTTACCCCTATGTAGGGTATAGTCATTCGGCCAGTCTTTAAGTCGAATAAAGGACATGTTCTCTAAATAAACAATTCACAATACATGAATACAATTTCGAAATATATGGATAATCTAAGAAATGTTTAGAGGTTTACTAACAGGTAACGTCAAATAGAAGTATTATATATACAAAAGTGTCATTAAATAATGATTAATAACGCCTTAAAACAATTTAAGACTTAACGTCGTCTAAATTCGAAAATCTCAGTTTTCCAAAACCTTAAACTAATTCTTTTTTGGATTATAAGTAAATACTAAAACTCAAATAACTAAATATACACGTATTTGTTCATCACCTTAATGGCCATCTCCGGCGTAATCCACTGACTCACAATTACATATATTTTTAAACAATACACAAAATTAAATTGAAATAATTATAATCCAAAATAGAAAAAATAAATTTTAATTCTTTATTGGTTTTTAAAAATCAAAATATTATAAGATAAGCTATATTAAATACACCCGCTGTTTAGTACACACATGATGATGATCACCCACCTAATAAAGCACGTCCACAATCAAATATTTAAGAAAATACAAAATAAACTTTTAACTTCATCCACGTAATTTCACTACATCTATTTATCCAGTACACATATGGTGATAACTCATTTAATAATGCGCGTTAATAACTGAATGTTTGAAGTTGAACTTGATGGAGCCTGTGGTTGATTAACTTAATCACTAAGGTTGATATATAACCCCTTTCCACATTAACTTTCGTAATTCTGTATACGCATTTCGACAACCAAGTTGTCATCATCACCAGATAAGTGCCGCACCTGGTAAACCACAGCGAAAACTACCCGTATGAAAACAAACTCCGTACGCGATCTGTACCGTTGAGAACCTAAATGTACACTGGTGTGCATTTTGCGACACTTTGCAATTATCTGCTGATGATGACAACTTGGTTGTCGAAATGCGTATACAGAATTACGAAAGTTAATGTGGAAAGGTGTTATATATCAACCTTAGTGATTATGAATATTTGAAATTCAAATCCTAATTCTAAATTCATTCGGTTAAATCCAGACAAGAAATCAACTTTAAAAATTCAAAATTTTTATGTAAAATTGAATTAATAAAAATATTTTGAAGAGCTATTAGCACCTCTGTGAAAGCATAAGGCCTCCAATATGTTCCCAAAATATTGTAAAATAAAAGTAACAAAATTTTATACGCATAAATATTTCTAAGTCCTCTAGCTTTGAAAGTCGGACTAATTCTCACATCTTCGCCTGTTGCTCTCGCTTTTATAGACGCCCAAGAACTTGCTGGAGTGACCTGCACGCGACCAGTGCTACGAACATGCCGTGGACTATTTTTTATCTTCCACGTCAACGTTTTATCATTCGACTGTCCTTTTTCAAAGTGTCTCAATTTCAATTTATAAATTCATTTGTTTTAACTTGCCTTTTTACATTAAATTCCCATTTTTCAAAGTTTCTTGCATGAAATTTTGCTGCCATCTGTTTGACGTTTTACTTATTGTATTTAAATGTGTCTCTTTAAATATTACAACCGTTCGATTTGATGTAACTTTATCTTGGTTGATTTTTCACCTAAATAACTAATTACTTGAAAAATTACATGGAAATTGCATACTAGTGCATTTATTTCAAAATTTATTATTATATGGTGCATTCAGGTACTCGATATTCCTTCATCATCGTGTTTATATTATATAAATTTCACTCAATATTTTTTATAGATATATGTTATCGACATTTATAACCTGTCGCTAACATGTACTCACATTGGATTTGTTGGTTCCAGATTTCAGAAGACTTTCTTGGTATAACATAATGTTATAAATAAATTTACACTGTATCCTATATATAATATTTTGCAGAATCTACAGTACGATTTGCCATAACCACTGTTTGAAACAATATATTTTATATATGATTCACATTTTATTTACACAACGTAACTATTGTTTAATTTTCTTATGTATTTCTTTGCTTATTACCCGTTTTGGAGTGAAAAAAACTCTTTTGGGTAATTTAATAAATATTATTATTTTTATTATTATTATTATTATTATATTCGAGCGATATAAGAAGTTATATCCGAAACTCTAATAAATATATACAATGAAAGTATTTAACTCAATGTTCATTCTCTATTGTGGAATATAAATCTCTCAACATAAGGAAGATTTAGTAGTTAAGTAGTAAGAACACCTCACAATATATTGTATAAAACAATCTCACTATATTACGTGCGTCCGAAACAAAATTAATTGATATATGTATATCTATACATATCTTTTAGAAACTCAAACTGTAAAGATGTTCTTTGTAATGTGGAAAAATGACATTTCAAAGTACATCTTTATATATGTACATGAATGGAATATTTCTATCAAGAATTGTAAAGCTTTTATGTAATGAATTTTTGTATACAAGTCCCAGATAATATGAGAATTTAACCATCTTGTCTAGTTCAAAATATACACCAATATGTACGTAATATAATGGGATGTAATCATTTTCTCTCATATTAGTGTTTTTTTCAATATTAAATTTTATTTTCATATGTCTCATCGCGTATAAGCATACGTAAATATGTTTGTGTTATTTTCTTGCGGATTTCGCCGTGTGTTACAAGAAAATTGTAGCAGAAATGCCGTGGAAACCTACATAATTTTATATAAATATATTGTAACATTAACTATGTTGCAAAAACAAATTTGATTTTGTAATTGAATGAAATTAATTCTATTTAAGATTATTAATACTAATATGACATTTGGATACAAATTGTATTTGAAAAGAGAATATTATTAAAACGTTTCATTTTTTAAAATTGAAATCATTCACGAGGAGGCGGAAATAAGGAAATAAAAGAGGATTAGAAAATTTCGATTGTGAGAAAAACATGTTTTTACAAGAACTGGAATTTATATTAATATTAAATATCTCGAGAAATATATATTATATATATATATATATATATATATATATATATATATATATATATATATATTTATCAATATATAGAGAATTGTTATAAAATAATCAAGATTATTCAAACAAGTTTTATAGTCTTGTTACCTACTCTCACCTGATTATTTAGTTTCTCATATATGCACTTACTCGTAATTGCTCTTACAAGTTGGTTACTTACATTTTTCTTTTAACATTCCTATTTCTGTTCCTTTTAAAATATGAAATGCTTTTTTCATGCCTATATGGCAAGTATAGTAGCTTTGATTTTTTCTAGCTTTCTGTCTATAGTTTGTTCTACTATGAACAGATGATCTCTTATGTGAATGACTTTGTGCGCCTTCCAATTTCTCTTGTATTATTTTCTTTTCTCAACATAGTTTTGAAGTGGCTGTTAATAGTGTCATTCCTCTCTGATTTCTCTAGTCATATACTCACACGTCCCATCTTCTTTTATATATTAGTAATATATTTCCAACTTTACTGCGTCAGTTTTTCATATGTCTTTTTCACTTTTATTTTGGATACAGCTTTATTTAGTTCTCTCAAGATCACATCATTATCTTCTTCTAATTTCCTATATTTTGTGTCTAAAAATTGAAATTAAAGTAAAAAATATCAATGTACATACGCATATATCAGAAAAAAGCGTACTAACATAAGTCATCATATTTTAACATTCTAAATTATTTGGATTTATTTCTCATGCTAGGAGATAATATAAATACATATTACATACGTACAACTAAATATTATTAACCAAGAATATGGCAATTTGGAAAACATTTAATAAATAATAATACTAAAATTGGATTTTCTTTAGCATATGATCTTGGAGTTTAAAGACATCCATGCAGGTTTCAAATGATCTGGTCTTCCTCAAAATTACATTAACTTGAGTGCGGGTGATCGCATACACAACTTGATCCAAACTATATATTTGCATCTGCCAAAAATCTGTTTCAAAAATTCCAGACGAACCATTTTGCTTCATAATCCTGTATCAATTCGTTTTATGCTCAAGATCTTTAGAATTTTTCTGATTATTTTATTTTTCAACATAATCTCCCTTAACACATTTTGCTACTTGTTTTGGAACGACTTTATTCTATCATCAAAAATACTTCTATTGGTGTTCAAAATAGGTATTAATTTTCTTTTTCAATTGGCTATCGTCTCAAAATGACGTCCTTTGAGGTGCTTTTTAAAATTTCTAAATAAAGGAAAGCTAAGTAGATTTAAATTTGAAATATATGATGAGAATTTTTCTGCCTTGTGAACTCCCGCATTGTCGAGAGAAAGTAGTTTTTTTGTGATGCAAATCTGGCCTTCTTTGGTCAATAGCTGTACGAAATTTTGTTTATAGGCAACTATTGTTCCGAAGGTGTTGACCAGCATTTCACTCTAAAAATATAACTAAGCGTCGTTCCAATACACTGCAATCATTCGTTCGTGAATAGGAGAATTCTGTTCCAAAAATTTAATAACACAGCGATATTTTAATTTCACAAAATTCAGTTTTTGTTGAGAAACAGTTTGTAAAAAAGTACAAAATTGTATTGAAACCAAATTTTACATATCAGTACACAGAAGTAATTGTTATTATTTTTGCTTTTTTTATAAATTTATTTAAAAGTGCTAATTGCAATTGGATTTTTAACGCTACAACAAGACTGGGAAGACCTATAAAATGACAAATAAAATTTCATCGAATTATCACTCAAGAAGAGGTCCTTCTCAACTAGTACATATAATGAGAACCAATCGAAAACCTAAATTAGAAAACAAGAAACTATAATGAACTTAATAGAGATGAACTAAGTGGTCAGCATAACATAAGATATACAGAGCATAAATAAGACGAAATATGCATTTAAGATCTAAATATTTTATCCGGCTGCAAGGAGTATATTACTATTATACGGGGCAGACCATTGGAAGTATGGCGACGGAAGAATGAATCATCTACTACCGATCAATAGTGAAAAAATTTTCTCTATTGATATCTCTATTGATACTAGGTGATTCATAATTAGTTGTTTCTATTATGGTTAAGTTAATTTTTTCCTAATTCCTCTCTTATATACACAGACAATTTCGTTCGTAATGAAGTATAAGACGTTTGCGTATTTTTATTCTCTATTTTCATATAGTAGATCGGCTAAGAGCTTAGCTGTTGCAATTTCCAGTTCTGGGCTTCTTACCAAATTATACTTTCTTATCATTCTTTTTTTATAATCCTCCTGCAGTCATTTCCTGGTCACTTTCTTTCTCTTCTTTCTCCAGATATTATTTATGTTAGTTTACTCTTCTCCCAATATATGTTAAATCCACTTCATATGTTTTTGCTTATTGTAACCGTTATTGTTTCTTACATCGTCAAGCTTTACTACTTTGCATTATTTATTTTCACTGGTCTTTCTTAATCATTTATTTCCAAACATTTATGTTTCGCCATTTTTATATGTATACGAGGTCTGATCAAGAAATAACCGTTATTTTCAAATTTCGTGAGTTACGTATGTTCGATTTTCGCATTTTTTTCTGTTATGTTGGTACACATGTCTGTTATATATGTTGGCAATATCAGCCATTTTGGATTGTCAGTTTGTTTTTGACAGATAAAAAGGTTAGTCGTGTTTTGGTGTGCTCTTCGATTATTTACTATTCGAAAAAAAGGATCAAAGAATATGTATTAAATTTTGCGTTAAAACGGAATAGAGTGCTCCAAGGTACTTGAAATGTTGACTGTGGCATTCGGCAAGTCCACTTTGTCTCATAAAAGTGTTTATAAGTGGTACAAGCGCTTTACAGAAGGCCGAGAAAATGCACGCCAAGTTCGATCAAATGTGAAGGTTTTACTCACTATTTTCTTCGATTATAATGGCGTGGTGCATCATGAGTTCTTGCCAACAGGTCGTACGGTTAATAAGGAATACTACAAGGAAGTTATGCAACGTTTGTGTGAAGCAATACGGCTCAAACGAATTGTGGAAAAAACAATCACCATGATAACGCACCAGCTCACACATCGATGCTTGTGCCTGAGTTTTTGGTCAAAAATAAAACCGTTATCATGCCTCAACCACCGTATTCACCGGACTTGGCCCCCGCTGACTTTTTCCTCTTCCCAAAACTGAAGACACCGATGAAAGGAAAGCGTTTTGCTACGATTGAGGAGATAAGAAAGAAATCGAAGCAGGAGCTGTTGGCGATACCAAAATGCGTGTTTCAGAAGTGTTTCGAGGATTGGAAAAAACGCTGGCATAAGTGTATTATATCTAAGGGGTATTACTTTGAAGGGGACAAGATAGTTATTGATGAATAAATAAATACTTTTTGAAAAAATTGAAAATAACGGTTATATATATATATACATATATTACTAGCTGAACCCTGCGCGCGTTGCTACGTCAACAACTAAAATAAATTTGAAGGAAAGACATTACACAAATATTCAATTCATTTTGAGTCATTTTATTGATTTTGTTTATTTTGAAAAAATTGTGACATTGCAGCGTTTCGTTTCAATTCGATATTTATTGAAGTGCTGTGGGATACACAATATTTCTTGGTTTTCCATCTCGGGCTCAAACGAATAAATCAGAAGGTTCTTCGACGCGTGCGCAGGCCACATAGAGCTGCCCATGTGAGAAGCATGGATTCTCCAAATTTAGTCCACACCCTTGCAACGATTGTCCATGTGCTTTGTTGATAGTCATTGCGAAAGCGAGTCGTACCGGGAACTGCAAACTTTTGAATTCGGGATCTGTCGGGATCATTGGGATACGTGGCAACAGTACGTCTTCACTTTTAAATTTTCCAATCAAAATTGTTGCCTCGATAATATTGTTCATCATTTTCTTGACTGAGAGTCTGGTCCCGTTGCAAAATCGTGGTGAATTTATGTTTCGAAGAAGAATGATGGGTACGCCAATTTGCAATGTAAGAACACGCGGCGGCATGCCTGGTAAATCAAGCGAATTCAAGAATTCAGTTGGATAGTTGACAACTTCGTCTTGATTCACCATAGTATCGATGGACTTACATGTTGTCGTTTCGCCGGGTATTCCATTCTGAATGGTGAAGTTGATGGTATTGACATCGATGTTTTTGGCCGCTAATATAGCACGCGTACTGAGTCACTGATGATTT
>JAVIWB010001679.1:0-25347 GCA_031893035.1 Dermolepida albohirtum
GGTCACATCAATTGAATGACAAGCAAATGGAAAAACGAAAAATCGTCTGCGAAATGCTACTTCGAAGGTATGATCGAAAGTCATTTCTGCATTGAATAGTAACGGGTTATGAATAATGGATTTATTTCGAAAACTCTAAGTGCAAAAAATCACGGTTATCACCTAGAGAAGCCGGCCCATCGACTCTCAACACCAAATCCTTTTGGTCGCAAAACAATGCTCTGTGTTTGGCGGGACCAGAGTGACGTGGTTTATTACGAATTGTTGAAACCTGGTGAATGTGTTAATGCTGATCGCTACCGACAACAAATTATCAATTTGAACCATGCATTCAAATAAAAACGTCCAGAATGGGTCCGAAGACACGGTAAAGGGATTTTATGGCACGATAACCCGCCGCCTCATACATCAAAACCGATCAAGGAAGCGTTGAAAGCACTTGCATGGGACATAATATTGCAACCGCCGTACTCTCCAGACTTTGCTCCGTCCGACTATCACCCTTTCACATCAATGGGACATGCGCTTGCGGAGCAGCCGTTCGCCAATTTCGAAGTAGTTAAAAAATGGTTCGATGAATGGTTTTGCTCAAAGAACGAACAGTTGTTTTTTTTTTGAGATGACATAAATAAATTTTTCTATTTTCCTGAAGATTATGTAGTTTTTTACGAAAAAAACGGTAATGACTTTCCGGTACACCTGGTATATGCTTTGGAAACAGTTTTGCAGACAAACTCCTGGCTTCTAAAGCATTACAAGAGACAAAATCGTACATTAAATGCATTTCCGTGTAATACTACCCATTTATTTTCTTTTCAAATTTTGACGAATTTTATAGGTTGTAATTTAGGCTGGGGGGGGGTCTGTTCAAAAATTTGTCTCTCTTTAAAACACAGTATAGGTTAACAATTTGTCTCGAATAATTCCAATGCATATAATATAACTTATGCTCAGCCCTTCTTCGGAAATAAAAGTTGTTTTTTGAGCATGGAGTCTGGACTATTTGGAGTACGCCAACGACCCTTAATGTATATTATTCAGTCAATACTTATTTCGTCTTATTTAATAGTTTTAAATTCGTAATTTATTTCTTTTTATAAAATATTACTGTCAACATAAAATCGTATTACTGTATGCAACAAATAAAAATAAAAAGTACTAAAGCATTCTCACCCCTTCACTGCATTCGTCCAAACTCCCAGGAAACGATTGGACCGCATCTCAGTTCTATAAAGCAAAATATATAGTTCTGAATTATTAACTTAATATAAGCCTACATAACTAAATTAAATAACTTGTGAAACAATCATAAGAATCTAATATTATAAGCCCATTTTTAATACTTTCTTTTATTCAATAAAGTGAAATCTATTGCTTTGTTGGAAAGCACGACTACAGCGCAATTTAAATGGTTACACACAGACACACACACACACATATATATATATATATATATATATATATATATATATATATATATATATATATATATATATATATATATATATATATATATATATATATATATATATATATATATATATATATATATATATATATATATATATATATATATATATATATATATATATATATATATATATATATATATATATATATATATATATATATATATATATATATATATATATATATATATATATATATATATATATATATATATATATATATATATATATATATATATATATATATATATATATATATATATATATATATATATATATATATATATATATATATATATATATATATATATATATATATATATATATATATATATATATATATATATATATATATATATATATATATATATATATATATATATATATATATATATATATATATATATATATATATATATATATATATATATATATATATATATATATATATATATATATATATATATATATATATATATATATATATATATATATATATATATATATATATATATATATATAATAATTTCCTTCTTGTTAAATTGTTTGCAAAACTTTTAATTTTTTTTTTAATTAATTTAATATAAGGTGGTATTTTAAATGATTTCAGAAAAATATTAAGCAACAATTTAACATAATAATCAATGCGTTATAAAATTATAAATTCTTAAATTTTGGCAGCAACATGAGCATTGTATTTTCTACATAGTCATCTTGCTGACTTCCCGAGAAATCTTGGTGCACAGTGTCAGGGTAAAAGGGAAGTACATGTGATGGCTGACTATTGTTGGAGCATCAAGCGAGATTGTTCACTGATTGAACACTCCATAGAAAGTTATAAGCGAATATTTTTACCCCAATATGTACATGTGTTTGCCGTTTTGGTAAAAGAACTTTACTACTTAAATGAACAAAATTTAATTTTCAGAAACTATGTATAGCCTTTGTATGAATAAAATTATTCTCAATAAACAGTATATTTGGTACTTTTTTCCCATTATTTTCCTTTATACGCACATTTCGTATGACTTTCAAGACAAAGAGAGGGTTTCCTGTAGCTTAACAGGTTAACGTGATGGACAAAAACGGCGGTCATTTTTGGATTCAGATGGCAAAAGTTAATCAAAAACAAGTGTCAGATCCCAGGTCTCAGTGTCATCAATAATAATATTTAATACATTATGTCATATGTAATATTCTTATATATATTCTTATACTTATGAAGGGTGTGTGCTATTTTTTCAACTTTTTCTACATTTTGAAAGTCAATTGGTATCACAATCGCACTAAAAGTCAAAAGTATTAATTGACATAGTTATGGTTGGGTGTATATCGTTTGTCAAATGTAAACTTGGCATAACAGTTTTCGGTTAAAATACTTGTGACATACACAATCTGTCGCAAAGAAAATCGAACTTTTTTAAAATGGTAATTCTTAGTGGCGCCATCTATTTAAAAAGATACGCGTCGGTAAGGTAGATCTTCCACCAATGTTATGTCAAAATATGACATTTTCATTATTAGAAACAGGGAAATTGCGCGTAAAGTAACGGTGTGTATTTGGCATTGATCGAAAACTGAATTTTGAATAAAGAGGAAATATCAGGATGTTTTAAACTCAGTAAATCGTTTACTGAGACTTTAATTTGATGAAACAGGGGTATGGTGATGCGTGTTTATCACGTACGAGTGTGTATGAGTGGTATAAACGATTTAAAGATGGTCGTACGGACATACAT
Source organism: Dermolepida albohirtum (assembly GCA_031893035.1). Classification (NCBI taxonomy): domain Eukaryota; kingdom Metazoa; phylum Arthropoda; class Insecta; order Coleoptera; family Scarabaeidae; genus Dermolepida; species Dermolepida albohirtum. Next base: position 3,209 of record JAVIWB010001679.1, read on the forward strand.
AACGACGAACATCCCGGTGCAAAAAAAATCTATGGTTACGGAGAGTAACATCGCACTTATGCGTGAATTTATCAGAAATGAGCCGAAATTCCCATTGCGATACGTGGGAATGGAATTCAATATTTCTAAAGATTCCACACATCACATTTTGACATAGCATTTGGAACTGAGAAAGATTTATGCAAGGTTTGTACCACACAAGCTAACTAAATTCAGCATTGTAAAGACTTGATTAAGGATGAAAACTTCAGGTATTCTATTGTATTTGTAACTGGCGATGAGACGTGGTGTTTTAAATTATGAAAGTTAAATTATTAAATTTTTATTTTAAAAAGCGTCAAAGGTTAAATAGATTACTTATATTATTGAATTAAAAGAGTTATAAAAAAAGCCGTTTGGAGAAGTCAAAGGTGAAGACAATGTTGATTTGTTTTTATGATCCGAAAGGCGTAGTGCACAAAGAGTTTCTACCAACTAGTCAAACAGTCAATGCTGTATATTATCTCAGTGTTACATTAAATGCTCAAAGTGCACTTTTGAGTATCTGCCTGACTAATACAAAGAAAGTCACGAAGGCATATACTTTCTAATCTGCAGGTGCAATTTTTACACTCACATTTAAATTTTTTCCCTGACAATCTTGGAGCTGTAAGTGAGGAACAAGGGGAGCGTTTCCATCAAGATATAAAGGAGATGGAGAAACGGTATCAGGGATGTTGGAATGTCAACGTGATGGGAGAATACTGTTGGACCCTTCTACGAGCAACTCCAAGAGCATCATATAAAAGGAAAAGCTACACTCAAACTTTTACCGTGAAGAGGTTGAGGAAATACAAAACTTTAGATTAATACGTAAAAAACTGTTTATATTCAAACTTACACTACTATTGTAATAATAAAATGTTAAATTTTTCAATTATACTCTGATAATAAATTACGTACCTTTAAATCTTAACTATATATTTTAATACTATCATAACCAACAAAAGATGAAGATTGCGAAAAATTGGTACGTGGTAGAAAAAAAAACTGATTGAAAATTTAGATTCAGCACACCAAAATACATAAGAAACGGGTTGAACTTTGAACAGAGTTTTTAAAAAATATTTATTGGTTGGCCTGTGTTATTTATGTAAAGAACGATTTATTTTATTCAAAATTACAATTGCTTATTAGAAAAGTTATCGATCTTTTATTTTATTAAAGTTTATTTTTATTATAAAAAATAAATTTTATTATTGAATATATATCTAGAGTTTATTTAAAATTTATAAACAAAAATAATACATCAAATATCATAGTCGGAGGATTTAGCGATTTGCTTATGCTTGTTTCTGAGTAACCATCATCATAAAGATAGCGGAGGTACGAATCCGACTGACGAGATTAAGAGTACTTACATTTAAAGATTAAAGATCAACTATAAAAAAATTATAGTTAATCATAAGTTATCCATAATAAATTTAAATTTCATAATATATATTTATATATAAATCAAAATAAACATTGCTCATCGGAGAAGTTCTTTTTTTCATTAATTCATTACAAAAAGTAAAATTTATAGAGTTTAGGACACATAAAATAATTCATTAAAGAGAAAAGATATATAAAGGGTGTCAAAACTGTGACATATATCCACTAGAGGCAAACAAGCAGGTGACCAATAAAAAAAATGATCCAAGAACTGAATTAAATCATTAACCGAGTCTAAAATACACAGCGAAGAAGTGCATTGCAAAGCTAACGTAAATTTTTGAATAAAGACGAACTACAAAAGTTGCAAAGTTTATATTTCATTAATTTTTTTTTAAAAAAAGGCTACTATAGTTTAAAGGTTTTTAAAAAATATTTATTGGTTGGCCTGTGTTATTTACTTGGATCTAATATAAAGGCTGTTTCAAATTGGGCGCTTTTTTTAAGAATAAATCAAATATAGATGGAGCACTGAATTGGTCTGGGTATATGAGCATTTAAAAAGTGTGATGTATGACACTTATAAAAATGGCTTCTTACACAGTGCAACAACGCGTTCAAATTGTTGAATTATTTTATGAAAATCAGAGTTCTGTGAAAAGAGTTTTTAGAAAATTACGTGAATTTTATGGTTTACATAATCGTCCATCTGAAAGCACTATTGGTCGAATTATTAAAAAATTTCAAGAGGCCGATTCCGTTGAAGATCAAAAAAGTGAAAAATACAGTCGTAGTGGCTATGTTAATAAACAAAATTGCCGTAACTGGAGTGAGGAAAATCTACGAATTATTCATGAGAAACCTATGCATCCTAAACGAGTTAGTGTTTGGTGTGCATTATGGTCAGGTGGTGTAATTGGACCTTACTTTTTTGAAAATGCTGTTGGTGAAGCTGTAACAGTCAGTGGTGATCGATATGGTCGGATGATAATCGAATTTTTGTGGCCTGAATTAATGAATATTGATCTAGAGGATATGCGGTACACCTCACTCTGCACACGAATCAATTGATTTATTGAGAGAAATATTTCCTGGACGTGTAATCTCAAGAAACGGTGACGTTAATTGGCCACCAAGATCATGTGATTTGACACCGTTAGACTATTTTCTTTGGGGTTATGTGAAAAGTCAGGTTTATAACAGTCCACAATCAATTCCTTCTTTGAAAGATGAAATTTTACGTGTCCTTGGTGAGATAGAGACTCAATTATGTCAAAATGTTATTGAAAATTTTAACAAAAGAGTGAACGTCTGTGGAGCTGCAAGAGGAGACCATTTGGCAGATATTATTTTTCGCATATAAATATCATAACTGATATTTTAATGACCAATAAAAAGTTTTCGAAAGTGAATGCAAATTGTGTCTTATTTATTCTTTTAAAAAAACACGAAATTTGAAACACCCTTTATAACAGTGTGTTCTTGGCAGTTTTGTTATAATAAATGTGCTAAGTTAAAAGGAGGTTATGTTCGATAACAAAATATTTCGCGTTTTAAATTTTATTTGCGTCTATACTAAGTTAAGAATTTATTGATAAAAGTTGACATTTAATGTAATATACGTAATAATATGCAGTCAGCTCTTTTAACATTTCAATTTTAGGACACATAAAATAATTCACGAAAAGGAAAAACATCCTTTAAAAATATATAAAGGATATCAAAACTGTAGGATACATATAACCATCAGAGGCAAACGAGCAGGAGTCCAATAAAAAGGTGATCCAAGAACTGAAATAAATCACTAACCAAGTCTAATATACACAGCGAAGAAGTGCATTGCAAAGCTAACGTAGATTCTTCCATAAAGACGAACGACAAAAGTTGCAAAGTTTATATTTCATTAATTTTTTTTTAAAAATGAGTACTACACTAATTAATTAATTGAAACAGCCTTTCTGAGGTCACTTTAATTAATAAAGCAATTTCGTTTCGCTCATTAACTTAATTGTAAAAAGAGTCATTAGAATTGGCGGTGTTGTATTGTCTTATATATAATAAATAGCCAAAGTACGTGTATATAAGTGTATATTTATGCATATGCATGTGTAAACAACGAAGGTATGTGTACGTGGTATATTCTATGCAGTACAATAAGCACATAGGCTTAGACCCGAGCTTGCAGTAGGGTTCAATATACCCACCACGTATCTCACAGACTTTGTCTATGATTAAGATAGAAATATATTATATTCGTTGTGAAAGAGAGAAAAAAGAGAGTTGCTGGCAGTGTTTCGGACTGTGAGATCCACAGATATTATGAATACGAAGATGGTCTACTGAAATACACAATTGGAGGTTGTTCTCGATCAATTATATAAAGATTGTTATAGAGCAAAATATATGTTATTATTGACTAAGCAATAAATAAACAGTTTGTCTAAATTTTACACTATATATTTACTGCGACTAGTTTCGTTTGTTAGAATATTATCGAACAAGAGCTAACGATAAAACTAACCGCAGTAAATATACAGTACTGTGCAAGAGAAAGAAGCATCTAACGATATTTTCCAAAACTTATTTATTAAAATGTTTTTACTAATAATTATTAGGTTAATTTAATTTATAATATTTAATACATCTGTCCAAGAACGATTCACTCATTGGTAGAAATATAATCACTGGAAATTTACAAGTTTATAACATCACACTTCCGCGTAGGAGTGAGATCTACCGCCTGTTAAGAGGATTAAAGTAATAAATTTCATTGCACCACAATTCTCCGCAATAAAATTTCAAGGAAGAGTTATTTATCTATAAGATTATGTTTTCAATTCAGAGTTAGAAACGATACAGAGCAATTCCACAATAGAATTTATTTAGATTCTTAAAAAACGCGCCTACGAGTGAAATTTTTCATTTAAAGAAAAAATTGTGAGTTGTAAATTGTTATAGTAGATAGAAAATGCCTAGAATAGCAGTACTAGACAGAAATAAAATTATTGTTGCCGTGCAACAAACAATAAACGAATGACTGAAACCGGCAGTGTAAGTGATAGACCAAAGTGTGGACATCCAAAAAAGCTGAGTAAAGCTGATGCACGGTTTTTAAAAGTTAGTTCTTTAAGAAATTGTAAGAAAGTTAGCCCAGAACTAGCACAAGATCTTGCGCGTACATCTGATACTTCGGTACATGCTTCAACAATAATGCGATACTTGCTCAGATCAGGCTTGAGGGGATGTGTGCCCGTGAGAAAACCCTTACTGCGACGAGGTAATAGAGGGAAACGATTAAAATAAGCCAGAGACCACGAACCTTAAAGAATAAGTGGCGACAAATACGATGGACTGACGAATCTAAACTTCAATTATTTGGAACGAACAGACGCCAGTATGTTAGACGACGCCCTGGTGAATTGTTATTGGAGCCATGTTTACACACTACCATAAAGCATGGAGGAGGCAATATCCAAGTTTGGGATTGTATTTTGGCAGCAGGTTTGGGAAATTTGTAAAAATAGAGGGTAAATTAACTGGTGAAAAATACAGAACGCTATTAGAAGAACATGCCATACCATCGGTGCAGCGATTTATTGGCAATAATTTCATTCTACAGCAAGATAATGATCCCAAGTATACCTCAAAACTTGTGAAAACTTATTTAACACAGCAGGAAGCAAATGGGGTATTGGACTATGATATGGCCACCTCTAAGTCCTGACTTAAATATTATTGAGCATGTGTGGGATTATCTTGACAGAAGAAAGTGTAAAAGGGAACCAATGAACAAAAACGAACTGTGGAACATACTACAGGAAGTGTGGCACAATATTCCTGAAAATTTCATTAATTGATTAATGGAAAGCCTACCAAGAAGAATGCAGGATGGCATAAAAATAAAGGTGGTCATACGAAATATTAAAAATTTAAGTTGTTAATGTTTGAATATCGATGTGTTAGTTTTTATACATTACAAAAAATTTCAACTTGTGTAAGATTATTATTTATCCTTTTATAATAGTTTCTTGTAAAATTCAAGAATGTGTTTCTTTCTTTTGTACAGTACTGTATAATAGTGTTTTTTTCCATAAAAAGTTCTTCTTTTGCAGTTTTAAAACCTCTCACATGTTCTTTTGTATAAGCAAGGAAAACAACACACTTCTTGATCGGATAAGGTTAAATACAATAGAGTTGCGACTGGTGCCCTTAGAGGACCATTAAGTACTTCGCCATAGTCTCAACCCTCGGTATTTTGTCCCACGATTTAGTTTGGGTCTAATTCGGATACTCACACACTATAGATAACATTTTATCGAAAACTGCCAACTAATTCTGTATTAAAAAAAATTAAACGAATTTTGAATAATATTATTAATCTGTCAGCCGATTTTATTCCTTATCGAACAGCTGAACGTCAGTCTGAGCTATTTCTTTAATATAAGTCTATCGACGCAGACGTTGTATCACGTATTTATATTTTTGTTGTTTGACTATTGTGTGTTTCAATTCTATAAGCATTATTTTTGGCTTTCGAATATCGTGTATAGAAAAAGATATTCAAACAAATGCGAATATGTATACCGCATCTTTAATTAAATTCATTAATATTCAAATAAATACAAATATGTACACCGCATCTTTAATAAAATTATTATTTAGAGCAGGCTATGATTTTCATATAAAATTGGCAACATGGAAAACTATTAATATTTGACAGCTGTCAAAATTTTAATTCAAAAACATAATTAATATTTTTGGATGTCGCCAATTTTATAATAAAATCATAGCCTGCTCGAAATAAGAATTTAATTAAAAACACGATACTATATAATAAGTACTATCTAGCGTTAATTTAGCAACATAAAAAATGAATATTTACTACAATTAAATTATTAAATTAAAAATCCCCAAAACAATTGCATCCCGATAAGAGTAATCGTTTGTGTATATTTTGATTAATAAAGTCAACAATCTACAACGTTTTTATCAATCTATGAGTACCCGTCTTGAACGTATCCCGTTCGTCGCTGGCAGTGCAGTTCGTTCTGACCGATGGTGTGGTGTTTATGTGAGTTCTTGTCGGACGCTTTGTGTTTGTTGCGTTACAGAAATTTTGTCACTGTTGAATGAAAACATTGTCCATTCGTCGTCACATTGATATTTGTGCCTTCGGTGATCAATCTTTTTTTAAATGAACTCGTGTAAAACGATGCGGAAACATTAAATGTTCGATTTTGGAGGACTGTTCGTCTATACTCAAAGGTAAAAGCTTTGTTATGGCTGAAGTTCGGTTTTGTTATAAAATAACTGGTTTTAAGCCACGTTAATCGTTTTCGGTGTTCTTTATTTCTCCGGCCTTCAATACGAAAGTTATTTCTTGTAGTAACGTTGAGATTATTATTTATAGATGTTTTTGTGCAAAAACGATATTTACATTGAATACTTTTGTTTACTAACAAGGTGTATTGATTACTCTGTCGTTTCCTATTAGAAATATGCCCTAAAAACGCACGTGCTTGAGAATTTAATATTTATTTTTATTTTATATCTAAGGTAGTATTCAATATTACGTAATTAAAAAGTAAATAATTCATTTAAGATCATAGTTATATACATATAAACATTTTTGGTACTTTTCTAATCTCTAACAAAAGAACTACTCTGTATTTAGCAAGTTTAATAAATATTTATTAACATGGCAACATTTCCTACGTGAATATTTCTTATTTTATCAGAAATACGAGTCGTTATTGTTCCAACACGTACCTGCTATCAAAAAAGGTATTTTATCATCTCATGTTTTGAGATCTTCGAATTGTTGAATAGCTTTGTGTGTCATCATTTACAGTGGTGAATATTTATTGTCATTTTATTCGACAATAAAATTATTTGTTTCTCTAACCTAGTTTCAACTGATACTTTGCATTGCTTAATTTCAAAATGTAAGAGAAAAATATCAAAACAATATTTACACCTTGACCTCCATACCCTTTTAATTGTATCGCTTTTGTTTGTAAATTTTACCGTTTGGATAGGATTCTTTTTTTTTTAGATTGTTTGTTTCCCAAGGTTTATTTACGCTTGTTCTGACAGGAAACTAAAAAAATCGAAGTTGGAATGTATTAATTTTTAAACGTATTTTTTTATTTATTTGTGTTATATTGAATTGCATAGCAAGAAAATGTAGCTGTGGCTAAGTATAATGAAAACAAAGAAATTTTAAGAAATTTTAGGAATTCAACTATTTAATTTTAAATGATTAAGTACCTCTTTAAAGCATTACACTTTAGTATATACTACTGTGGGCAAAAAATAGTAAGACTTTTTAATTTAAATTTCGCGCGAAAACCCATTCGTCGAAATATTTTTTTCTAGGTTGGTATGACTGTCAGTGACATCTGTGCCAAATGTCACATTAAAATAATCATTAGTGTTTAGTATACGCTTGTCTTTCTGAAGTATAAAAAGTGCATTCGGCGATTTTTACAATGAGTGAAATTATTCAACAAAGAAGTTCCATTAAATTTTGTGTACGGAATCAAATTTCTGGTGCCGAAACGTTCAGAATGTTGCACAACGCCTTCGGTGATAATTGTTTGTCGCGAGCAAGTGTTTTTGATTGGTACAAATTATTCAAAGAGGGTCGAGAACGCGTTGATGACGAACCACGTCCAGGACGGCCATCAACATCAACTGGTGATCAACACGTCAATAGAATCAAGGAATTGGTGCTGGAGAATCGACGATTAACAGTCAGAGACCTTACTGGCATCGTTGGAATATCGGAAGGATCAGTGAAAACCAGTTTGAAAGATCGTTTGGGCCTAAGAAAATTGAAAGCACGATTTGTTCCAAAATCACTCAATTTTTTCGAAAAACAGCGTCGCGTTGACGTCTGTGAAACAATGCTTTCCGACTATCAAGACAAAATGAAAGGCATCATAACTGGAGATGAGACTTGGATCTACGCTTGTGACCCGGAAACAGATGATCAATCGGCCGAATATCGTATCAAAGGTGAGCCGAAGCCCAAAAAACCACGTCAAAGCAAGTCAAAAATCAAGGTTATGTTGACAGTTTTCTTCGATTATCGAGGTGTGGTGCACTCCGAATTCCTTCCGACCGGCCAAACTGTCAACAAAGAATACTATTTGAGTGTTATGCGTCGTTTGTGCAATGCTATTCGTAAAAAGAGGCCAGAATTATGGGCCGACAACTCTTGGTTTTTGCACCACGATAATGCACCGTCGCATACTGCATTAATTCTTCGTGAGTTTTTCGCCAAATTTTCAACCAACATCGTGCCGCAATCACTGTATTCGCCTGATTTAGCTCCGTGTGACTTCTGGCTATTCAGCAAACTCAAACGACCGCTCCGGGGAAACCGTTTTGAGTCAATTGAAGACATTAAACGTGAATCGCTACGCGCATTGAAGGCTATTCCTGAAATTGACTTTAATAACTGTTTCGAGAATTGGAAGAAACATTACCGGCCATAAATGAGGGATCACATAATGTTAATTGAATCGCTCTGTCTTTATACTTGGGTTTCGGTATGGACAATTGAAATAACATATGAGAGTGCGTCTCTGGGAAGTTTATCAATGCATACACTACACTGTTAGTGTTGCCTCCGATTTGATGATTGCATTGTGAAGTTTGTCATTTTTGACAATATATTTACCTTGACAGTTTTATTGTCCGGTCGCTATTTCTATTGTTGATAGTAATTTGAAAATTTTATGTCAACGAAAAAATGGAGTTGACTCGCGAACATTTTCGTGCAATTATTTTTCATAATTATCTGCTTGGATTATCTCAACAAGAATGCATCGACGAGCTGAATTTTTTATATGAAGCACTATCGAAAACTACAGTATATCGTTGGTATAGTGAATTCGAATTTGGACGGCGTTCTTTGGACGATGAATTTCGTGAAGGTCGTCCCACGAACGTTGTTGTGTCGGAAAACATTAATGCAGTGTCTGTACTGATAATGAAAGACATTTATAAAGTCGTCACAGGTGATGAATCTTGGATCTATATGTATGAGGCCTATACTAAACAGTAGTTGACTGTGTGGGTATTCCAAGATGGGCCAAAACCAACAAAAGTTGTTCGCCCTCGAAGCATTTCAAAACAAATAGTCGCCTGTTTTTTCGGAAAAACCGGTTACGTGGCAACCGTGCCTTTAGAGAGTTGTAGAACGGTCAATTCCGAATGAAGAAATAAGGAAAATGAACCGAAAACGACAGATCATTCTCCACCATGACAATGCGAGCTTTCACAGGTCTGTTCAAATAATTGAATATTTGACCGGGCAAAACATTGAATTGATGAGCCATCCACCATACAGCCCTGATCTAGCACCCTGTGATTTCTTTTTGTTCCCATACGTGAAGGATAAACTTCGTGGTCAACGGTTTTCTACGCCGGAAGAGGCAGTTGAGGCATTCAAAACTCATGTGTTGGAGATACCGCCTTCACAGTGGCAGCAATGCTTTTCGGATTGGTTTAAACGAATGCAAAAGCGCATTGATTTTCAAGGAAAATATTTTGAAAAGTAATATAATATAATATATAACGGCTACCTTCGTACGGACACTTTTGTTACTGGCAGTATATATTTGAGAGCCACCCTTCTCTGTATGCTTTATCTCATAAAACAAGTTTTATAACTATTACGACTGTATTTAGTTGAACTCGCTTAAACGTTATAATTTTGTACCCCGCATATTTCGCAGGCGGGAAAGAATATTATGCCTTAGAATCAACTATCTCTTGCCTCTACAGTTAGTTGTTCTTAGTGTTGAAAATTTAGTACCGATACTTGGTACGATAGTTTCAATCTTAAAAATAATTTTTTTTAACAGAAATTAAGCTTTTTAGAACTTAAATATTAATGACGATGATAAGTAGTCGTTATATTTTGTAAGATAAATACGATAAGCTTCATTGTTGATTATCCTAATCCATTAGATGCTCCATGACAGGCCTTTATTATACCTAATAATAAACAGTCACAAATAACTCTCGGTTTTACAAGTCAGAATTAATTTAGGATGTATTTGCATGAATTACTAAATAATCTGACATGTTACTCATTTGTACGTCGTCTGTTACGTGTGTATGTGTGTAAAGAGATTAGAATGATTATCAAGATTAAATTTCGATTTCTCAAAATATTATATAAAGTTTGTATCACTATTTTAAATCCTAAATCTTTGACCATTCAGTGGTGTGAAAAATCAGTTTATGATTATCAATGAGACGTACGACGGCGTATTGAAAAGAACGTGGAATCAATTTGGTGAACTTTTCTCTTGACGAAACCAGGAAGCTTTCCATTAATTTTTTGCTTTAATTTGTCTGAAGGCTCACGTAATGTGCGCCTCTAATGACTTGATATTTTGTAATTTTTTAGTAATTGATAGGAAGGATAACTTTTGCATCCCAAAAAATGGAAGGCATTGCCTCTCCTGTAGATGGAACAGCCATCTTTTTCTTTAGGGGAGGTGAACCACTGCGTCTTCATTGTTTAAATTGTTGTTTTGTCGTTGGCGTATAATGATGAACCAGAGTCTTATATCTTGTGATAAAAATAAGCGCTTTATTGAAAACGCTTGACACGCCTTTGTATTCGGACCAATTTTTGATCCATACCATGCCGTCGGATACCTTTTGGATAGCTTCTTCCTAGCTACCTAACTATTCATTCAAAATGTATATTGGACGTTCTTTAGAGATTTTTAGAAATGTCTCCAAATTCTCGAATCATAAAAACAAGTCAGCATTGTCTTCACTTTTGACTTCTACAAACAGCTTTTTTTCGATCTTTCTACGCTTGGATGCTTCCACTCAGGATCATATTGAAAACACCACGTCTCATTGCCAGTTACAATAGAATACCTGAAGTTTCCGTTCTTTTTTGAGTCTAATTAAATCTGTACAACGTTGGTTTCAGTTCGCTTGTGTGGTACAAACTTGTGGCACAAATCCTTCTCAGTCCCAAATGCGATGAATTGAATATTTGAAAACATTTAATTTCATTTCCACGTATCGCAATGAGGATTTCGGCTTATTTCTGATTAACTCACCCACAAGTTCGATGTTACTTTCCGTAACCACAGATTTTGTTGCACCAGGATGTTCGCCATCATTTATGTCCATACGACAGTCTTTAAATCGTTTATATCACTCATACTCAATCGTACGTAATAAACACGTGCCACCATATACTTATTTCATCAAATTAAACGTTTCAGCAAACGATTTACCGAGTTTAAGACGGAACTTGATATTTGCTCTTTGTTCAAAATTAATTTTTCGACCAATGCCAAAGACACACTGTTACTTTATGCGCAATTTCTCTGTTTCTAATGATGCAAATGTCATGATATTTTGACATAACACTGGTGAAAGATCTACCTTACCGACGCATATTTTTTTTAATACATGACGCCACTAGCAATTACTATTTTTAAAAAGTTCCGTCTTCTCTGCGACGGACTGTGTATATTAGAGTGACCTAACGGGCACCAACAATGAACCGGACAGTAAAAGATTACAAACACCTATTATAATTGGATAAAGACCAGGCAAATAAAACGTGTTTTTTACAAGACTAGAATGTGAAAAGGTAATATACAATTACTTATATTGTGCAAATTATGCATGTTTACAGTTATTTTTCTAATTGTGTACGTAATACTTCTAAATATTAATGGGCGTTTTATATTTGTGTATTGTGACAATATTAAACTAATGTTAAGGAGACATTCATCTATTTGGAACAAAGAATAAAGGAATAATTTTATGATTTTGTAAAACATTATTCGTTATCTTAGGACAGAAATGTGCAACGGATAAAATAAAAATGATGACGTGGCCGTTTTCAATCAGACATTTTTATTGTCCGCGTGTCTACATATGTCAATGGAAAGTATCCGTGTACCACTTGCATTTTTGCCTTTCTGTTATTACAGGAGTTTTATTTGCTGTCCTTTATTATTATGTTCTTTTTATATTCCTCGCACAATAAAATTCTATACAAAAGTTTAAATGTTTTATTTTATTGTCTGCTCAAACTCCGCTACATTAGACAATCTTGTTGAATACCTATTATATTTTATATTAATTCTATTCTTTTCTATAGTATTTTTTTTACCTCATTGTAGATGATGAACTTCAAATTCACACTCGTAAATTTGGTAATATTCCACTACGTTTAAAAGTTCCCTTATCACTTTCTACGATTAGTATAGTTCGTTTCAAGATATTTTAATTTGACTAAATAGAAGGCATATAGCTTCATGGCATCTCCTGGCGTAAAAGTGCAATAAGTTAACGATAATGTAAATGAGGTTCAGGTACTCTGGGCGTAAATGTACAGAGTTGTATTTTGTAGTATTCATGTAATCATTTATATATATATAATGCTCTACTGTAAATGGAAATAAATATATACATATATATCGCACTCTTGGTTTTCAGTTTTTCAGTTAACTCTTGTCTATACTATAGTTTGTAAATCAGGATTATTATTTATAACCGCACACAATTTATAGGTTGTTAATTTTCCTATATTTCCTGTTAGATTTCCTAACGAGGCTTTGAGGTAATATATTTAGCACTTCATGTAGTGACAGCTTAGTTTTCTCTAATTTGGAAATAGTATCTAAAAGAATTGAATAATTTTCGAAAATTTGCTCTATTTGAGTATGGATTTCAGTATCTGAAACCAGCCGCTGACTTACTGAAATTGCTTGAGCATCCTGCGAATTTAAATTTCAGTACAAGGATTAATAATGTGTAAAAATTTCTCATAAGATTAAACAGCTTTAAGCCACGTTCTCCATCTCGTCAGTACCGGCTGTGGTGATTGAGGAATGTCTGGACAAGCCTGTTTAAACTCACGAATGCGTTTTGGAGATTTAATGGAGACTTTTTTGGTAGAAATAATAAATGGGTCTACTTCTGGATAGCTGTTTCTAATAAATTCAGTTACAAGATGACATGCATGGAGCAAACAGATTGCATGAAGCAATTGAAGATAAGATGTTTTTGTAACTTTCCAGTTTTAACTATATTCTTGTAACTCGTAACCAACATTACAATTTGGATTGCCGATATATTGAACTTTCCAGAAGTATGTTCTATAGTTTTAACTACCCTTTCCGCGTTTGTCTTCTGTAATATTCTACCACGTAAAAGAAAAGACAAAGAAATCTCACCGCTTCTTTAAGGGCGCACTAACACATTTAAAATACTATTCTTTCTTGCATTCGTTGTTTTATCTACCGTCAGCCATATTTTTTGATCTTTTAACTGTGCTTTTATTTGATCCGTAATCGTGTTTTTCACCCGAGGAAAATTATACTGTAATTGACCTCTTGTTGGCAATCTCCATTCCGGAACGTGTTTTCCCCAAAAGTTTTGAAATTTTTCATTGTCTACAATATTTTGTGGAATGTTACACACACTTAATATAAAAATAAAGTCGTATAGAAATTTATAGTATGGTACATCGCGTTGCGTATTTAACCGGTGTTGTTTGCTATTAACATGACTTTTACACCCAAAAATACTGTACGGTAAAATGTTGATATTGCAAACAATACATTTAATAATACCGCCAGTGTATTCTAACGTCGAAAATCGGTTACGAATTCTATTAACACTCGTCGAACATCACAAAGAACGTTATCGATTCGCCATCATCAATCTAATCCGGCATTCATACACATACCATACGCATATGAATCTCGACTTCGGTTATATCCGACCGCTTTCGAAATATATCATCGCCGCCAATGAGTGCGCACTCGTTTCTGTAGTTTTAATTATAACCGTGTTAACCATAAAATTACACTTTATGTTATTAAGACAGTCTGCGGTTGTAAAATATTGTTGAATAAAATTTGTTTAATAATTAGTGGTGTCTTCGATTTGTTGTAAACCTTGGTGTACAACAATCTATTAATAATGTAGTCATATGTTAGGCAACAACTACAGTACTTAGGTAACTTTTAGTAACGTCTTGCGAAAACTTACTGAAATTACAATTTTGACCCAAAAAATTTTGTTTGCTTTACCATTTACCTGTAAGTACAACCATCATAATTAAATTACAGTTGTTTAACAATTGCTTTTAAGGTAATGAAACATTATTTATTGATTTTTATATCGTCATAAAACTTACGTGTAATAGATACGTGTTAACGACTTTAGACTTGACGATAATGTGCTTACAGGTCACTTATATCTTAATTAGCGCGTACTATGGGAAATGAAACTCCTACGATGGTTGAAAAGTACAAGTGTATTTACCAAGAAATTATATGCAGAGGATGTGCCACATCCTGTGACCTCAAAATTCAAAAGTGAGAATATGAATATAGAAATCGCATTCAATTTTCTTTAGTTTTTTAGGAAAAGTTATTTGCATACTTCGTTGGAACGACTGTGAATCACATCTGCATGTATTTTCTTGTATTACCCATGACGAAAGCGTTTAGATTGACGTTATTATACACTCAGTTACAAAAGTGTTCGTACACCCCGTGAATGCTGAATACCATCACATGTGAACATCCGGCTGTTGTAAAGTATGTGTAC
This sequence comes from Dermolepida albohirtum, assembly GCA_031893035.1. NCBI lineage: Eukaryota > Metazoa > Arthropoda > Insecta > Coleoptera > Scarabaeidae > Dermolepida > Dermolepida albohirtum. The sequence continues at coordinate 18,242 of JAVIWB010001679.1, forward strand.
TTCCATTTAACAACGTTAAAAACTTCTGCTGCTATTATTTACATCTGCAAAAGGATTTGTTAAATATTCCAACATCTTATGTCATTAAAGTGTGCGTACACTTAAACAAGCCTGGAGTGCTTAGATCTTTTATTCATGTTAAGAGAGTTGACTGTAAAAAATTAACTTCGAGTTTTCTTCAAATTTCACTTTATTTTATATTGCCCTAATTTTTTTTGCCACTGGCACGCACTGAAGGATCAATGTGCTCAGCATTAGTAGAGATACTTCTATCAGAGATAGAACAAACTCGAATATTTCTATAAAGTAGTGTAGTAGAAACCCTCAGAGCAGGAAGTTGTAAGTAATATTGAAATATCATTACGACAAATTAAGGTAGCCGCAAATCAGATAATGACAAAATACTATAAACGAAGACAGTAAATTATAAATAGAAATAAATTATAATTCAATAGCTAACGAATATACAGTACTGTGCAAAAGAAAGAAGCACCTTCTTGAATTTTACAAGAAACTATTATAAAAGGATAAATAATAGTCTTACACAAGTTAAAATTTTTTTTACGTATGAAAACTAACACATATCGATATTTAAATATAAACAACTTAAATTTTCAATATTTTGTATGACCACCTTTATTTTGTATGGTATCTTGCATTCTTCTTGGTAGGCTTTCCATTAACAAATTAATGAAATTTTCAGGAATATTATATCACTCTTCCTGTAGTATGTTCCATAGTTCATTTTTGTTCTTTGGCTCCCTTTCACACTTTTTCTGTCAAGATAATCCCACACATACTCAATAATATTTAAGTCAGGGCTTCGAGGTGGCCTTACCATAGTCTGCAATACCCCATTTGCTTCCTGTTATGTTAAATAAGTTTTTACAAGTTTTGAAGTATGCTTGGGATCATTATCTTGCTGTAGAATGAAAGTATTGCCAATAAGTCGCTGCCCCGATGGTATATGGCATGTTCTTCTAATTGTGTATTTCTCACCAGTTAATTAACCCTCTATTTTTACGATTTCACCCACACCTGCCGCCGAAATACAACTCCAAACTTGGATATTGCCTCCTCCATGCTTTATGGTAGTGTGTAAACATGGTTCCAATAACGATTCACTAGGGCGTCGTCTAACATATTGTTAGTGATATTTAGGTTCGTCAGTCCATAGTACTTGTCGCCAATCATTATATCCCCAAGTTTCGTGGTCTTTGGCATATTTTAATCGTTTCCCACTATTACCTCGTCGCAGTAAGGGCTTTCTCATGTCCACGCATCCCCTCAAGCCTGATTCTGAGCAAGTATCGCCTTACTGTTGAAGCATGTACCGAAGTACCAGATATTCGTGCAAGAGCTTGAGTTAGTTCACCCCTAACTTTCTTACGATTTCATAAGGAACTAACTTTTAAAAACTGAGCATCAGCTTTGCTGAGCTTTTTTGGACGTCGACTCTTTGGTCTATCACTTACACTGCCGGTTTCAGTCATTCCTTTTATGGTTTGTTGCACGGCATACCGGGATCATTTCACTATCTTTGATATTGTCATTTGACTATAACCCTCTTGGTGTGAAACAATAATTTTATTTCTGTCTAGTACTGCTATTCTAAGCATTTTTTATCTACTATAACAATTTACAGCTTACAATTTTTTCTTAAAATGAAAATTTCATTCGTAGGCGCGTTTTTTAAGAATCTAAATAAATTCTATTGCGGAACCGCTCTGTATCGTTTCTACCATTGAATTAAAAACAAAATCTTATAGATAAATAACTCTCCCTTGAAATTTGATTGCAGAGCATTGTGATGCAATAAAATTTATTACTTTAATCCTCTTATCAGGTGGTCAATCTCACCCATACACGGAAGTATGATGTTATAAACTTAGAAATTTCTAGTGATTATATTTCTACCAATAAGTGAATCGTTCTTGGAAAGATGTATTAAGTATTATAAATTAAATTAACCCAATAATTATTAGTAAAAAAGCTTTAGTGAATAACTTTTGGAAAATATTGTTAGGTGCTTCTTTCTTTTGACAGTACTGCATATCATGTAATAAACAGCTGGCCGTGTCCGTAAAGCTACTCATAATCTTGATTATATACTACTGCAGCGGTTGTTTCAATCCACTGTTAGATTAAAGTTTGGTTCTAAATAAAACTCATTTTCAAATATTGTTAGGTGCTTCTTTCTTTTGACAGTACTGTATATCATTTAATAAACAGCTGGCCGCGTCCGTAAAGCCACTCATAATCTTAATTATATACTACTGCGGCGGTTGTTTCAATCCATTGTTAGATTAAAGTTTGGTTCTAAATAAAACTCATTTTAAAATATTGTTAGGTGCTTCTTTCTTTTGCACAGTACTGTATATGTGGAGTAATAAATCGCCTACTGCCTAGACTCAAGGTTAAGAAAACATTTGTATACATGCGTGCAAACAACGATTAACAAAAACACCTAAATGTAAATCGCTGGAAAAAGAACTGATTTTGTTTTATTATTTTCTCTTATAATTACGTAGATTCGAGATGGTTGCGTAATATTATTTTAATTTAAACCAAAAGAAACATTCAAGTTTTACGTACACAATTAATCAAAAGACCCACTTCACATTTAGTGAAGCATAAAAATAGAATTAACCCAGATTTTTATGTATCCGAAAAAATCAATTAATGGCGAAACACAAATTAAAGTAAATCCAACTTGATTACCACTTGCATTTTACGATCTTAACGCCAAATAACACAGGGGGCAATTCACGGATGAATAAGCTATCTATATTTAAACTCGAATCGTAGCCTATTACCAGCAATTAATATCTGTGGTACAGGTCATGGTTCGCTTACAATGCATCCACTGTAAAAACGCTTAACTGTATATGATGAGAGACTGTTTACTCTTCTAGTTGCACTTAGTCGACTATTAGACCGTCCGTAGAATAAATAAACGTGAAGAAACTGATGTTCTTCTCTGTGATCTCGAAAAAGAACGGCTGTTAGCCCCCGTGTGTTGAACAAATGTTTTAAACATGCGATGCGTGCGTCCGATCTCTTTGTTTGTAAACCGACAGTTGCATGTCTAAACCAGATGGCAATGTACTCGTTTTTCCGGTGGACAACTTTACTAATAACGGCATCTAAGAACTCTTTTCTTATCTTGTTATAATGAGTCAGACGTACAAACTTCGTGTTCGTACAGCGACTGCTCGTCGGTCTACCGTGGAAAATATCTTGTTTTGTTTTATAATAGAATAAACCACGAAAGCATATTTTACTTAAAAAAGAGTTTGTTTAATTTTAATTTGCCCAACATATCAAAAACTATTTACACACAAAAATCATACGTAATGCACTTATTTACATGATTTCACTTCATAAGATTGACCATTCTTAATAAAAAACATTATATTAATGTACACTACCGGAAATATTTATTTGCCCACCCTTAGCTTTAGCCAAAATTATTAAACTATCAAATGTGTACTGAAAATTTATTTATTGTACCAATACAATAGTGTAAAATAAAAATAAAATAGTTACATTTTTCTTATATAAAAACTTTATCATTAATTATTATTAAATTTTACTCTCATCAATGTGCCCACCTTTATTTTTGATAATTGCGGCACATAACCGCGACATCCTTTTAATTAATTTTTGCAGTGAATCTTCTGTAATTTGTGCCCAGGCTTCTTGAAGTTGTTCCCACAGTACAGTGGTGGATGATAGAGCACGTTCTCGAACCTTCCGATCCAATTCTACCCAAAGAAGTTCTATTGGGTTCAGATCAGGACTTTGAGCTGGCCATACCATTATAGACATTTGCCCTTGATCTTCTAGTTGACGCAAGTAATCGCCACACAATCTAGAAGTGTGTTTCGGATCGTTGTCCTGTTGAAATACAAAGTTTTCGCCAAGAATCCTTAGTCCTGAAGGAACAGCGTTATTTTCTAAAATTTCCTTGTAGCCTTCTTTTCTTAGGATTCCCTCAATTTTGACGAGATCGCCTACAGATCTTCCACCAAAACACCCCCAAATCATTACTGAACCTCCTCCATGTTTTACGGTAGGCGCAATACATTCTGGCAGTACTCTTTCTCCTGCGGATCTTCTTACGAATATTCGCCTTTTACTACCGAAAAGTTCAAACTTCGATTCATCTGTCCACAACACATTATTCCTCTGATCAATCGTCCAATTCTTATGTTCTTTAGCCCAATTTAGTCGTTTTATCTTCTTTTGCTTTCGTAGTAGTGGTTTTCGCAGAGCAATTCTTCCGTATAAACCCGCTTGCCTTAACCTTCTCTGTACCGTGGACACACTAATTGGTTTAGCACGCGCTCTATTCATTTCAGCAGCAATTTCTGGTGCTGTTTTTCGTCTACCGCGTCTACTTATCCGTATTAGATGCAGGTCATCTGCAGATGTCGTCGCTTTGCGTCGTCCAGATCTTCTTTTGTTGGAAACTGTAACACTTTCTTCAAATTTTTTAACGTCATAATCAACGGTTCTGCGATTTAATCGTAATTCTTTTGCAATTTCACGATTACTTTTACCTGTACGATGATAAGCAATTATCATAGCACGCACTTCAACAGATAATTCCTTCGTCTTCGGCATTGCATTAAAATATTCACAATAACTCTCTATTTCACTGTTTTCGCAACAAAAAATGAACGATGACTGACATAAAATTTATTTTCCTTTTTGAATAACACATCCTAATATTGTAATTAGTTAGTACAATAACACAATATTGGTAATACCTTTCGGAAATGCAGGTAAAACTGTTAATACTGTAGGGATTAGCCTATATAATATTTATGGTATTTTTCCAATTTATGACACCTTTACGATATATCATAAACAATTTAAGATTTTCGTAGAAATTCATATGGAATTACTTCCACTAATAATATTGTTGAATAATTATAATACAGATTTTTCGAAAGATAATCCGTATTTCAAGAAACACATAAAATTGAGGTGGGCAAATAAATATGACCGGTAGTGTACATTACCGTCCATATTAGTTCGTACAGCTAGTGGAATTTTGTAATATAATTGCGTTTAAATATAAAAAATATGTTTACATTAGGTCCTTTGCGGGATTTATAACCAATTGCAGGCAAATATATCTATTAGAGAATATGCATTAGTTTGCAAATAAACTTGCGTCCGCATCACTGACAAGACCGTATTTTTTATGTGAACTTCTTAAAATGCCGGGAGGAAAACCAATAAGTTTAGAAAAACGTTCTGCAATTATTACTTTTCATCGAGAAGGTTAATGAGTGCCTCAAATTTCCGAAAAGACATGTTAATAAAGCGACTGGTAGTGATATCATTCGTCGATATCAACGCATGGACAGTTTTAGAGATCGGATACGTTCAGGTCGTAAGCGAATAACATCTCACGCCGACGATGAGGGTATAAAATTGCTGAGTAAACGAAATAGGAGACTGACAGCACCAGAAACCGCCACAGAAATAAATCGCGATCGTGGAAGAAAAATTTGTGTTACTACGGCGAAAAGAAGATTAAAAGCTGCAAATCTTCAATGCCACATTGTTGTAAGAAAACCTTTATTTTGACGGGGAAACAGGCAAAAATGACAACAATGAGCAGAAACGCACAGAGATTGGACATTGGATGATTGGTAAAGAGTCTTATGGTCTGATGAATCAAATTCTGAAGTGTTTGAACAATCAAAGTGTGTTTTTGTAAGAAGAGTGAGTGGTCAAAGAACGTTGCGGGATTGTATAGTGCCAACAGTCAAACTGTGCTTGTTTGGGGTTGTTTTTGTTACTACGACACAGGGAACTATTTTGCGACAGGAGAGTTATTTAGAAATATTGCAAGAAAATGGAATACCATGGAGACTACGTTTAGTCGGTGAAAATTTTCTGTGTATGCAGGAAAGCGACCCCGACGTTAGAATTACTTCAATTTTTATTATTATACTTTGTAAACATCTATAAACAATAATGCAATAAAAATTTTTCCTATAAAAATTTGTATAGATTACGAGGAAGCGTTTTTATATTCGCGGAATGAGCGGGTTGTAGAGGGGTGAGTAGGCGCATTGGGGGCGTGGCCTGTGCAGCGACTCATGATTAGTATAAATACGAAGTTTCATTGTTATTAGACAGTTAGTCTTTGAGCTATCGTCAACCAAGTAACATAATCAGGAGTGAAAAGTGAAATATGGAAAAAATCGAATATCGTGCCGTTATAAAGTTCCTTACCAGGCAAGGAAAATCAGTCGCGACCATAATGAATAAGATGTCATTGGTTTACGGCGACTCTTGTCCAGGAAAAACCATGGTGTACAAGTAGCATAGTTTATTTAAACAAGGAAGGGAATCCCTTGAAAACGAACCAAGGTCGGGCAGGAGCATTGAGGTGACCACGCCAGCACTTATCCAAAAAGTTGAACAAATTGTACTCGAAGATGCTCGACTAAAGAAGAAACAACTCGCAGAAATGGTTGGAGTATCCGATACATCAATTTTTAAAATCCTACACGATCATCTCGGCATGTCTAAGGTCAGCGCAAGATGGGTGCCGAGAATGCTCACGCCGCCGCAAAAACAACAGCGCGTAGAGTGTTCGCGTGCATTTTTGGACCTCTGTAATGAAGACAAGGATGGTGTATTGAGTGGAATTGTTACTGGAGACGAAACTTGGGTTCATCATTATGAACCTGAGTCCAAACAAGACTACATGCAGTGGCATAAAAAGGGCACAGCACCTCCCAAGAAATTTAAAGTGTCACAATCAGCTGGGAAACTCATGGCAACGGTATTTTGGGACTCGGAAGGAATATTGTTGATTGATTATAAAGATAAAGGTGTTTCTATAACCAGAGAATATTACGCTTCAATATTAGAGCGACTAAAAGAAGCCATTAAAGAGAAAAGACGGGGAAAATTGCCGCGTTGCGTTAGCTGCCCTGCATAAGGTGGGCTTCGAAATTGTGAGTCACCCACCCTACAGCCCAGACCTGGCCCCGAGTGATTATTACCTGTTTCCGAAAATGAAAAAAGAGCTGCGGGGTAAAAAATTTACTGCCGATGATGAAGTTAAGGAGGCA
>JAVIWB010001680.1:0-24844 GCA_031893035.1 Dermolepida albohirtum
TTTAAGGGGGACGGTATTATATTACTACCTCCTAATCTGTAAAACTTACCTTTAATAATCTTCATGCGTAAATGTGCAAGTGAAGAAAAAATCCAAATGAGTAAGAAAAACAAATGGGCGCTACTTTATTTTAAAAATCAGGGATGTTTTAAAGCTTTGGTACTTCTCAATATTAACTGCAAAACACATTTTAATAATTTGGCAGATATTTAATATTTGACGTCTGGACCAGATAATTACGAAATTGACTTTAATAACAACACAATTTGAAAGTACTTCTCGAGAGTCTATAGATAAACTTAAATAAGGAGTAGTATGTATAAAAATATATTAAATAAATGGAATTTCGAAATTTAGAAATATTTAACTAAAGAAAATTTTAAAAACGTTATCATTTTGAGTAGAAACAATTCGTTATTTACAACTCTTTCCAATTTCTATTCCTTACAAACAATTTATATCATACATTATTAAAGCGGGAAATTTTATAGGGAAGCCAGGAGCGTACGCTGCCACTCCAAAGTTAACGCGCGATTACAAACAAAACGTATAATTCACCGTTTGTTATTTACGTATTGATGGATTAGATTGACATAAAAAACTTAGAATTGTGTTATGAGCACAATATGTAACTGAAATCATGTACAAATTTGTAAAATGGTGTTTGATGTGTTGTACATTTGACATTTGTAGGTTGACGATGTTTAGTTTTTAATATATTGTTTGCAATTGACTACATCGTGGCTTACAATGCCTATATTACGCAAATTTCCTACTTTGTATGTATTTAAGCTTATCGGTAACGCGATTCTTGTTATCATTAGTTAGCTATTCAAACCACATGCTCTGCCGCCAATTCTTGTTCGGAGTGGCTTGTAATTTTAATATAAAGTTGGAGACATTTTTAATGATATTTTTTATTTAAAAATTTTGATAGTTGCCACAATAATGATATTTTCCCCTAATTTTACATTGAAATTTTAGACTATTCTAAACAAGAATTCATTTGGGGGCACGGTGTATATTGTGTATATATATATGTAATGCCCCTCTACACTAAAGCTTAGTGTAGATCGTAGCACTACAAGTCCGTATTGCTTACTTTGTCAAGCTATAAAAACTTAAGATCCTTTGCTAGTCCTGAGGAAGAACTACCCAGAATATTCGGAGAGGGTGGGGGGGTCTGTAAGAAAGTTCTTAAGGCGCGCCACAGCATTTAATCCCTAGAAGTATATCTGCTAATGCTGAAATAGTAGGATCCAATACGCGCCAATGACGTAAGAACAAAATTGGGCAAACTCTCCCCAAAAAAGTTATAAAACAGACGCTTCATTTATATATTGTATATATATGTAACGCCCCTCTACACTAAAGCTTAGTATAGATCGTAGCACTACAAGTCCGTATTGCTTACTTTGTTAAGCTATAAAAACTTGAAATCCTTTGCTAGTCCTAGGGAAGAACTATCCAGAATATTCGAAGAGGGGGGGGGGGTTTCTGTAAGAAAGTTCTTAAGGGGCGCCACAGCATTTAATCCCTAGAAGTATATCTGCCAATGCTGAAATAGTAGGATCCAATACTGACGTAATGACATAAGAACAAAATTGGGCAAACCCTCCCCGAAAAAGTTATAAAACAGACGCTAAGGTGTAATGGGGAAGAAAATTCATTAACACTGGTTAACAGTCAATTTATTTTTTAACAAAACAAAGGTTAAAGTTGAGCACTCACTCAATGGCACCGGTACTTATTGTCCGACCCTGGTATAAAGACCTTCTAATAAAAATTTATTCACAAACAAATCTTAAATATGTAAAAGGATTATCATTTTTTTTCTTTTTAATCGATTAACAAAAGGTTGGGTTGGATACACATGCAGCTTACAAGTTTTACATTCACCTTGTATGTATATGACTGACAATACAAAACTTATGTGCATGGGCTGAAGACCTATTCACAGAGTATAATAGATAACAAATGAACTAATTAATAAAATGCTTTCATAAAAATTTTACTAATGTTCATGAACTGAGGGTCCATTTACAAAATATATTAGATAATAAATGATTTCCTAATAATAACTAATTAAACTAATTAGCTAAATGTTTTCACAAGGTGATACAATCAATTTACTGTAATACGGAATAACTGACAAAATTAAAACTAATGTTTATGAGCTGAATGCTTGCAATTAATCACTTAATCTGGCTACCCAGAATCTCCGATGATCTCAGAACAAGGTAATGCCTAATAACGGTTGGTCAGCGCGATGAGATGCTCTCTAATTTTCAAATGACTTTCTCTCATTAATTGAGGACAATTTAAAGATGAATTGTCGATGGTGAGGTAGAAAAAACCCTCAATTATGATTGGAAAGATTCTAATAAAGTCTCGAAAGATGATAGCACAGCTTACACAAACGGGGTCTTCGACAAAGGATTTTCGCAAAAACAACTAATTCGTCTTTGTAGAACGTCAATCAGATTAAGCACAATCTGACAATCGGCCTAGGAATGAACACTACCCCTGTTTCTATCTTAGTAACGCTATGAAGAAAGGCGGCTACAAACGCGTGCACTCACAAAGACAACGAGAACAAACGTATGTCTCAAAGATTTCTTTCAACTCACCCAACCACCAAAAGGCAAAAGAAACAACGTAATATCTGGTCCCAAGTATTCCTTTAAAAAGGACAATTAGTTTGTGAAAATCGATGGGAACATTGTACAGATACCTTACCAGACTTACACCGTCGACAGCCAAATATGCTTTCGACGGTCTGGTATGGCCTTTGTTTCTGTGCGAGTTTTGTCGTTGTTCCAGATGTGACACTGTGATTAATTATCTGCTGAGGATGATAACTTAGTTGTCGAAATTCGTATTCAGAATACAAATATTGTTGAATTGTTTATTTTTATGAACCTTAATTGATTCATTGGGTACCAAGATCATACGATATCACAAAGATCATGGACGTAATATCTATGATTTACAAAAAATAAGCCACGATTAACACCTAATCTCAAATGGAACATTCCATAGAATCATTCAAAATATACCATGCGATATGTGCGAAAAAGTACTCGAACAGACAAAATCGAGAAACACAATTAAGCTACATTGTTTTTGGATCATGTCATCGATTGCTCTTCGAAATAAAATAAAAATTTTCTGTTGTTCCTATTAGTGTATCTAATTTGAAAAATTCCGATATTCTTATTGAAGAAACTTTGAAATAAACTACTAAAACAAATTATTAAACATTGCTAAAATACTAAAAGTTTGTAGAAAAATATAAGGCAAATTTGAATTGAGTAGTTGCGTATCATGTAGTAAATGTTGCTTACAGGATATTTGCAATGTAGTGGGCCTTAACCAATTTTTGTATATTCATATAAGGAATGTTTTTAATCATTTTCGCAAATGCAGTCGAATTACTTTTCTTCACCTTCGGAATATGTTTTTGTGAGAATTCACTTTATATACATATTACGTCAGATGTATTCCAGTAGAATGCTTTAAATTTTTAACGTTAGTTCATTTATTGTAGCCGTAGTAGTAGTAGTAGTAGTAGTAGTAGTAGTAGTAGTAATAGGAGTTTCGGTTATCGTCGTGATGTAATAATTTTACGTACGTTTACAGAAGGTTATCGGTATGAAATATATGTTTCTTGTTAAAAATATCCATAGTTTGCGTCATGCTTGTATTTTTTTGAGTTATATGTGTATGCATCTACACATACCACATTGAATATTTTTTCTTGATGGATATTATAAATTTGTACTAATAAAAGCGGTAACATTTTAGATTTTTAATTCATAATTAATTTCCCTTACGAAGGAATATAAAATTAATTCATTTTGTTTGCTTTTACTGTACATTTACAACTTTTTTATATACATTTTCGTTAATAATTGGCGACTTTATATTCATGTAAATAATAAGATTATAAGTATTTTATTAATTTTGGTGTTTTATTGGTGTTTAAATGCACTGTGCAGTCTTATGTAACTTTTTTCATATGAATACTACTGTGGGCAAAAAATAGTAAGACTTTTTAATTTAAATTTCGCGCGAAAACCCATTCGTCGAAATATTTTTTTTCTAGGTTGGTATGACTGCCAGTGACATCTGTGCCAAATGTCACATCAAAATAATCATTAGTGTTTGGTATACGCTTGTCTTTCTGAAGTACAAAAAGTGCATTCGGCGATTTTTACAATGAGTGAAATTATTCAACAAAGAAGTTCCATTAAATTTTGTGTACGGAATCAAATTTCTGATGCCGAAACATTTAGAATGTTGCAAAAGGCCTTCGGTGATAATTGTTTGTCGCGAGCAAGTGTTTTTGATTGGTACAAATTATTCAAAGAGGATCGAGAACGCGTTGATGGCGAACCACGTCCAGGACGGCCATCAACATCAACTGATGATCAACACGTCAATAGAATCAAGGAATTGGTGCTTGAGAATCGACGATTAACAGTCAAAGACCTTACTGGCATCGTTGGAATATCGGAAGGATCAGTGAAAACCATTTTGAAAGATCATTTGGGCCTAAGAAAAGTGAAAGCACGATTTGTTCCAAAATCACTCAATTTTTTCGAAAAACAGCGTCGCGTTGACGTCTGTGAAACAATGCTTTCCGACTATCAAGACAAAATGAAAGGCATCATAGCTGGAGATGAGACTTGGATCTACGCTTATGACCCGGAAACAGACGATCAATCGGCCGAATATCGTATCAAAGGTGAGCCGAAGTCCAAAAAACCACGTCAAAGCAAGTCAAAAATCAAGGTTATGTTGACAGTTTTCTTCGATTATCGAGGTGTGGTGCACTCCGAATTCCTTCCGACCGGCCAAACTGTCAACAAAGAATACTATTTGAGTGTTACGCGTCATTTGCGCAATGCTATTCGTAAAAAGAGGCCAGAATTATGGGCCGACAACTCTTGGTTTTTGCACCACGATAATGCACTGTCGCATACTGCATTAATTCTTCGTAAGTTTTTCGCCAAATTTTCAACCAATATCGTGTCGCAACCACCGTATTCCCCTTATTTAGCTGCGTGTGACTTCTGGATATACAGAAAACCCAAACGACCGCTCCGGGGAAACCGTTTTGAGTCAATTGAAGACATTAAACGTGAATCGCTACACTCATTGAAGGCTATTCCTGAAATTGACTTTAACAACTGTTTCGAGAATTGGTAGAAAAGTTGGCACAAGTGTATTGGGGCCAGGGGGATTACTTTGAGGGGGACGAAATAGATTTGGAAGAATAAATTAAGAATTTAAAAATTATGAACAAAGTCTTACTATTTTTTGCCCACAGTAGTATGTATTTAGTATGGAATGTGTACTTTTCATAAGAAAGTAAAGCAAATCAGAAGTAGTTTTTCATTTTCCCTTTCATTCAAATAACATATATTTTTAGTTACATTATATCTATCTTTGTTAATAGAAAGTACATGATTTACTAGAATTTGGGATTAAAAAAAACCCATTGAGCGAGTTAGTGACGCTTGTTTAACACATACATTATTTCATTTTCAATTTTAATATTTAGTTTTTATCGACTTGTAATGAGGTTTCAAAGTAGGAATTAGATAAGTCTGCGAATTAGTTATTTTTATGTTCATTTTTCCATGTGGTGCCTTCTGAAACGACAGTTGTAATATCTTATAAATTACCTTGTCCTCTTAATTTGATCCGTATCCTTAGGATTTGAAACAAAATGAACAAATCGTTTAAGGCTCTTTGAATCTGATTTGTTTCAAGCCATGGTTCGTCCTTTAAGTTATTTTGTTTCTTACAGGAGAGCAGGAATAGATTCGAACACGTTGCCTGTAGAGTTTTTGTACTTCATAAAAATATCAAGAGTACCTATGTTGCCGATTATAAAGAATTTAATTGGTATATGTTTAACATACCACTCGAATTACTTTTAATATAAACTAAAATGAAATGATTAATTGTAATTATCGTGTCCATGCCATCTGCTTCTGGGTTTCCGGGCTGGAACCGCGTCACTTGTATATCTGCCGACGTTTCGTACCCATTTGTATGGGACATCTTAATCTGAAACTGTTTCAGTTTCAGTGCAGCAGTTCAGCCCTGAAGATGTCCCATACAAATGGGTACGAAACTTCGGCAGATATACAAGTGACGCGGTTCCAACCCGGAAACCCAGAAGCAGATAGCATGAACCACGACCGCGGAAGTCTCCGTACCAAATTATCGTGTCCATTTTTATCAAGTACATTAATATTTAAGTTTTAACAGCATGCGTTTTTGATTCAATGTACAATGACAAAGAAAGGAATTTTTTACTAACATCTTGCGTTTCAAAGTGTTGACTTGTGGTTACGTTCTGCGAATTTATTTATTTATAGTAAAGAAAAAGGAAATATTTTTCATATGAAACTGTTGACGCTTGCGGTAAATAACAATCATGATGCGATTATATATTCTTGTTTTTAAAAGAATATCTGATTACATTCCTAAAATATTCAGTTGAATATTATATGTTCATTCGGAGGTTGACTTCTGGAACTGACCTGTGCTGATTATTGCTGAGCTTTCAGAAGACTCACTGCTGCTATCATCAGAAAATAGTTCTTCTTGTAGCATGGTGCGTATATAGCTACAATAATTGTTTTAATTTTATAATTACAGTTAAACATTTTGATAAATATCTCTTTTTTGTAAAATTGCAGATTACAAAAATAGAACATTTCCTTACTTCTTTTACGAACAGTATATTATACATTTTGTCTGTATGTACATATATACATATGTATGACGTAATGTATATATGAAATTGTATAGACGGGGATGATTTGGAGAAAACTGAGACTCGAAATGAAACAAATGAGTTAGGGTGTTTTGTTTTTCGTTATTTTCAAATATATTTCTTTTGTCGTGGTCTTTCTGCAGATCCTTAAAATACTGCTCCGTTGCTGCAATAAGTTCTTCACATGTTTAACATGTGGAAGTCACTTAGGACTAGATCTAGCCACATGTAACGATAAGAGAGGGTAAAGTGTAACCTGAAATCTCAACTAATACAACTTTTCGTGAACAATTTGCCTGGTGTGAAATGATATGCTGTCGTAATGAAAGGCAAATTTAATTGGACCATTTTCTAGTAGAGTGATATAATACGATCCGTTAACGGTTTAGCTATTTGCAATAGGATCCATGAAATTATCTTCTATCTCTAATAGCCATTATCTTACTCGCCGATAGAAATGTGTTGGATTTCTTTGATATTGCCGTTTGGATTCGGTAATATAGTGATAAAGCTAGGTTTTATAACTCTAATAATCTTTCGCAAATATTAGCTTGGCTCTTGTTGCACTGCTTCAAACTATCTCTTAATGTTAGCATTCTTTTATATTCACAATAACAATTTTAAATTTACCTGTAAAATGTGGTGGATGCGTTAAGTTGATATGCTCACGGCAATATTAATTTTATTAATTATTTCCGGAGATGTTTCAGTTTTTGATTATTCTGATCGCACTTTTGATGCTCATGTTATGTTTAAATTACACAATTCGGCGATAAATTATGACTTCAAAAGGAGCGTTGCTGTTCAAAATTTATTGCATATAATCTAAAATTTCAAGTAGTGCAGTCCCATGAAAAATATATATTAGGTTGCGGCATGAATTGTGGATTTATGTACCTCAGGATTTTCCAATTTATTCACGCTGTACTAACTTTGGAATTAAATTAATTTTACCTGTTACCATAAAAAATATGGCAGAATTAGAATATAATGCTGTTTCGCGAAAAATTGTGGTAGTAGTACTGTAGTAAACAATACAACCGGTGCAGAAATTAAAAAAATACAATATTTTAGAAACACAAAATAGTACCTAAAAATTTTATTAAGCCAAAATGTATAATTCGAAATATAGTTAATAAGTATTTCATCATCATTTTGACCCACAGTTAATTATAATTATTTTATTGTTGTTCACAATTAATAAGTATATTTGTCTATACTATTGGGTTGGCAGCTAAGTACTTTCGGTTTTGTAGTATAAAATAAAACACTTTTTTTTTAAACAAAGAATAGTTTTTAATCAATTATATATTTTCCATTTTGCTCAATGACCTTTTCCCATCTTTCTTTCAACTGCATGATTCCGCGCTCATAAAATTTCTGGTCCTTATCAGCAAAAAACTGAACCAGGTGCGAGTGAAGGTCATCGTCATTTGTGAAAGTTTTACCATTCAAAGAATTCTGCAAACTTCGAAATAAATGGTAATAAGATGGTGCTAGATCAGGGCTGTATGGGGGATGTGGCATCACTTTCCAGCCAAGCTCCAATAGTTTCCCACGAGTTGCCAAAGATGTGTGAGGCCTTGCATTATCTTGGTGGAAAATTACACCTTTCCGATTTGACAATTTTGCCCGTTTTTCTTTGATTGCTTCATCCAGTTTTATTAATTGTTGACAGTAAACATCAGAATTGTTCGTTTGGTTCCTAGGAAGCAGCTCAAAAAACACAACACCTTTGTAATCCCACCAAACTGACAGCATGATCTTTTTTGGATGCAATTCAGCTTTCGATGTGGTTTGAGCTGGTTTATCGTGTTTGCTCCATGATCGTTTTCGAACTATGTTACTGTACAGGACCCATTTTTCATCACCAGTGATGATTCTTTTTAAGAAAGGGTCGGTTTCATTTCGTCTAAGGTGCATAACGCAAAAGTTGATTCTTTGTGTTAAATGAATTTCTTTCAATTCGTGAGGTACCCAAATATCAAGCTTCTTAACTAGCCCAAGACATTTTAAGTGTTTTTCAATTGTTGTGTGCGATACATGTAGCCTCTCCGCAACCTCTCGAACAGTTATATGACGATCCTCTTCAATTATGACTTTGATTTGGTCATCATCAACTTCAATAGGCCGACCAGAACGTTGCTCATCATTGAGGGAAAAATCTCCAGAACGGAATTTTTTATACCAATTCTGACACGTGCGCTCTGTTAAGCAATTAGCACCATAAACTTCACATATCTTTTTGTGAGTCGCAGCAGCTTTCTTTCCTTTACGGAAATAAAATAGTAAAATATGTCGAAAATGTTCGTTTCTGCACACCATTTAAAATTAACCCACAACTAATAGCTTTAATAAAAATCACGCACTACTTGCTTATGAAGTTACGTCAATGTGACTAGTATCACGCGACAAACGGTAAAGTACAGCACTAACATACGTTATACAAAAAATAAAGCAACGCTCTCTATCAGTAAAAACCGAAAGTACTTAGTTGCCAACCCAATAATTACCAAGTTTCTCGCATAATACGAGCCAGGGATCGTCATATTTTTCCAAATATTATAGTTAGTTTATTGGTAAAATATTGGATTGTTATCCAGCGTTTGGAAGTACCAGTGCATTATTGTAATATTGTTTTCTTTCTTCCAATTTGTCCAAATTCGACCCTGGTATTGGGAATTTAATAGCGTGATTCACAGCGCACAGAGCTTCTCCAATAACCAGGTTTTCTTTCTAAGTATGCAGACATATTTTTAAACACTAAACAGTGTATTTGTTATTTTTTGAAATTACATATTTCACTAATCTTGTTTGTCTAATAGGTAGCAACGGTTTGTGCTGAGGTAAACAACACCCGCTCATTCATTGCCTGTGTTTAAACTAAATTTTTAACGTTGCTTATATTAGTTTTTTTTTTCTAAATAAATTAAGAATTATTTGTTCTTGCCATGTTATTGTTTCCAATCGAACAAGTCATAAACAAATCGAATGCATTTGTACCAACTAATCCATTTCCTACAAATTCATTGTTTCAGTTTTTTTTTGGATGAATAGACAGAAATATTACTTCTTACTTTTTAAATACGCTTTACGCACTAAGTTCCTACCACGAACGATAGAATACTCGAACTAAAGTAAAAAAAAGTAAAATCTACATCGCACATGAAAATTAAGACCTTTTTATTTCCTCAAGGCACCTTCACCCTTATAATTCATTTTATTTCTCGTAAATCACTTGCTTTTAATTTCTGTACAAAAGATAAAGTATATGAATAAATACCTTTAAGGATTATGTAAGTTCTGAAGAGAGAAATAAACTGTTGATGGTCTAAGAATTTGGAACAACAATTTATTGTACTAGAAAAGTTCGCCGTCTTTCTAGAAATATTATTGCATTCAATTGTACGATACTTGGCTATCATAATTATATACTATATATCACATCGTTTTAAATCTTATCATAAACGCTAAAATTTTCCATATCGGGAACATTTATCGTTCTACAATATAATCTTAATATTGTAACCTTCGAAAGAAATAAACAAACTTATCGGTGTCGTTGGAAAGTGAAAACTGCAGTTTGCTTACGCAGTAATATACGCAATGTATTTTTCCACTGATTTTTTTTATAAATTTTATATTTTTATTTATATTTATATAAATGGATAGACAAATAGGTAGATAGATAAATACATAATAATTAAAATTGATAGTATAATTTACATACCCAGTACTACATCATTATCATAAAAGACTAATGTTACAGCAACATGTATGTACATATATACAATATTACTAATGTTAATATTTAATTTCTGAAAATATAATTTAAGAATTCTAATAAAACTATTATATGTAATTGCCAAATGCATCTTGGGGTCTCTGGGGTTAGCTTCTATTATAAATTAATGTTACTAATTTCTAGCTACATTATTGTTTTTGGTTATTTATTATTAGCGGTATATAAACGTTAATCAGGTTTCTAGTCCAATGGTGATAAGAGGGATGGGCTTTTAATATTAAAATTAATGCAGTAAAACACAATATATTCCATTAGAGTTAATAGAAAGGGTACTAGGAAAATTTTGCAATATGACGCAACAATGAATCGTAGGAAGCTGCTTGTTGCTGCATGTTGAGAAATGTTCATACGTGCATAGTAGCCGCCGCGCCTTGTCGATGGGCTCAATTATTCGTTAGCAGTGAGAGTGTAAAGTTCTTGCGATGGCATCGTGGTCACGAAATGAGATAAGGGCAGTTTTGCGTTATAATTTCGTGCGTGGTTTAAACATAGACCAGTGCTTCGAAGAAATGACTCTTGCACTAGATGATGTTTGTCGAGGACAGGCGAGCGACTTACCAACAGATAGAGGGTACTTCAGGTCTAAATGCATCAGCAATTCGTTCGATTCTGCATGATCATATGCACGTGAAGAAACTTTGTTCTATCTGGGTGTCGCATCGACTGACTGAAGAGCAGATGACAAAATGTGAGTTGGTGCCGGACGATGCTAAAAAAGTTTAATAAGGGACAATCTCGGTTGACTGTACTACTACGATGTGCCGACCAAAGCTCAAAACAAAATTTGGGTCTTTGATGATGAGGACACACCCGTAGTTGTCAGAAAATCCCGATCTGTAAAGAAAAAAACGATAGCTATATTTTTCAAATCGAGTGAAATTGTGGAACGCGTCGTTTGGCCACACAGAAGACAGTCACAGCTAAGTGGTATACTGAACAGTGCCTGCCCAAAGTCATTGAATCTACGAAGAATCTGCGGCCAAAGTCAAGAATGGACACCTGGTTCCTCCATCACGATAAATCTTTAGCTCACCGCGCCAAAGCCTACACCGAATATTTAACCACGACAGGATTCTCGACTTCTCGAGCACCCTCCCTACAGTCCAGTTCTTGAGCATGTGAAAATGAAGCTAAAAAGGAGTGATGAGGACCTTCTGCGGGTGTGGGACAACGAGTGTGCTTTGCTCTCTAGTGAAACTTGGCAGAACTGGTTTAAAGATTGGTTTCGGAGGGTGGAAGGGCGTATTGAGTGTAGAGGAAATTACTTTGAAAAAAATAAATAAACAAAGCTGTATTGCAAAACTTTCCTAGTACCCTTTGTACACCTCTACAGTCCAACAAACCGCCATTCATAACACTTTCCATGTTTCCAGAGATGTACAATTTATCTCTCTTTTTGAAAGCATTGGTCGAAGTAAAACTCTATATGTCTGTTGGGAACTCTGTACAGTAATATGCATTAGTAAGTGACCACTTGCATAAATCAATCCTTTGACAATATTGCTTCCATATTTAATATTATTCTTTCACTTTCATAATAAAGATCTAAGAATTGGACATGTATTGTTAAATGAGAGAGAAGCAGTTTCTGCGAAAATATTCTTAGTTAATCCAACTCTAGTAATGTGTTCTTTATCGGTGGTTATTTCGTTACCTACATAAGGACAATTTATGCGCAATGTGGGTTAGTATATCACTACAGTTGTTTACTTTAGTACAAGTGCCTGTGAATATTTATCTGATTGTGTAAAGCGATGCTGCAAGAAACAAATCATTTTATTTTGTCATCCGTATTCTGATAAGGTTAATTTCTTGAAGAGGTAGTGAAATGCTTAGAATATATTATGGAAATTGCCATCGGATAGTGTTTTTTCTTCAAAGCAATATTCTAAGACTTCGTTTTTCAAAATTACCAAAAAGTACGAAGCAACCAGTATGGTGGTTATCAAAAAAGAATTGGAAAGCCAAAAGTGACAGAAGATCATGATTAATATGTGCGATTGATATCTTTGCAAAATAGGACAAAAATTGTCGGCGGCAAGAGTTGACCCATTAATTAAAATTGCCAGAAAATTATCGTCAGTGAAATATTTAGAGATTCTGCAGCAACATGCTATACCAGCGGCAACGTAGTTAAATAGATATAATTATAGTTCCTAGTAGGATAACGATTCGAACCATATCGTTAGAAATTATTTAAATATAATTGAGCAGACTTTAGTCTGGCCACCACAAAATTCAGATTTAAATATTATTAAACACGTGTGGGATTAATGAATAAACATTGCTTCCCTCCTTCGTCCAACACAAGAATGTATTGAACGACAAAGCGAGAACGCGTCTATCTCGCTATTCGAGAACAAAGTTTGTAATAGATAACACTAGAATCCATGTCAATGCGAGGGCTTGTAAAAACTCGGTTTCTACAAATGAAAGATAAATATAGAAAAACCGCTCTCTAAACAACAATATCTAGTTAAAGAAACGAGCCTAGAAACAATACTCCAACATACCATGACAGACCATCTTACGTAAAATCTAATATGTGAAAAATTTTGATTGGATAGTATAGTAAGTATATAACCACAATTAATAAATATAGGGTATACTTGCTATACATCAAGATTTAGATGATTACCACAACTCGTTTGACCACTCAAGTAACACTTTGTTTCAAATAGAACCAAAATGGAAAATTCACTTTAAAAATTAGATACACGATTAGATTTTGCGAAAACGGGTATGCCACAAGCATTGACTATTATACATCTAATCACTCGGTATAATATATTGCTGTCGATAACTACTGATTAGAAAAAATGAACTCTAGGTTAATTAAACTAAATACATGTACATACGTACAATGTAGGTAAATAATTTCCTCGCCGTTTAGAATACTTCCGGCTAGTTAAGCTTTCTAACAAGAGCAATTCGAACGTATTTTGGAGTGACGTATGTAGTTCTTTGACTGTCGTAAACTTGCGGTTTTATATTTGCCTTTTTCACCGGTATCAGAAAAACTTATCGCATTTGTTGCGGTTAGTTGCGTTGATATTATAACCGAGTTCCCATAATCGGTGAAATGTACGTTGCCTTTCCACTTACCAATTTAGAAAAATGTTAATGTTATGGTTTCGGTAACAACTAGAAAGGTACACAACACCTTTAATAAATGTGCATACCTAATCTTTGTTCTAATTATGTAATATTGCATTTGTTTAGAATATACATATAGTATTTTATTTCATTGGTGTTATTCGTTACAGCCTTCAGGATGGCGAAAATTACGGAACATTGTTCAGTGGACGCCCTTCTTTCAAACGTACAAGAAGCAGAGGTATCCTTGGGTACAACTAGCGGGTCACCAGGGTAATTTCAAGGCAGGACCAGATCAAGGTACTATTTTGAAGAAACTTTGTACCAAAGAAGAAAAATGCTTTACGGTAAGTTTTAAAGGTGTCTTCTGCTTATATACTTACAAATGTAATTATGTACTAGAGGGGTGTGTGAGAGCGGAGGTAAATTGGGCGCGAAGATATTAATGCCAATAATCTAAGAGTAAACTGGACGCAGGGAATGTTGGGTCGTTTTAATCCGACGGATATTTTGGGCACGAATAGAATTTTTTTTTAAAAACTAAATGAAGAGTTAGCGTATGTGTGACCATAGTTATCTCGTTATTTATACGACCATGTTAAGAATCACCTTTCTTTCACACTTTTCATGCTTACGTCTGTCAACGTAATATTGCCGTGTTTAGAAGTTGTTCATCGTTATTTTTTTAAAATAAACAAGATCCACTGGATCAACATCCAGTGAATCTTGTCTTTTCTTAAGAACATATTCGTTTCTTCGTCATTTTTTTAAAGTCAATTTTTTTTAACATATTTTTTTTCTTAATATTATGTTGTTCCTCATTATGTTATTTCTGAGAAAATAGATAATCTTGTCTATTTATTTTTTTTACTTTTATATTTATATTTATATGTATATTTAAAATAGATATTTATTATATGTACTTTGATTTGCTCATATACGCGGATAAAATGTAGCATTTTTTCTATATATGTTTCTAAAAAATAATCGGAGTATTTATCAAGAACTTCATTTTCTCTAATCTGGTACGTAGACTTCCGCGATCGTGCTCCATACTATCTTCTTCTGGGCTTCCGGGCTGGAACCGCGTCACTGGTATAACTGCCGACGATTCCGATTCAGTTTCAGTAGCAGTAGCTGAGCACTGAAGATGTACCATATGAGTGGGTACGAAACGTCGGCAGTTATACCAGTGACGTGGTTCCAGCCCGGAAGTCCAGAAGATTCATTTTCTCTAATCTGCAGGACATTAAATCAAAAACAAAGCAGTTTGAAACTTAATTTGAGATTTGAAAATGTCAATCCAAATATGTTTTTTAAGCCATTTTCGTTTTCAGAATTATTAGTATATTCTGAAACTAGTCCAAGTGACTAAATATTTCTAAACCATGCTCGATGCAAGTGGAAACGGCAACTGTTAATTTGTGTGCCAGACCAAACGTAAATTATAGCATTGTGGACTGACTTTTCAAAATCAACGAAAATCTTGCATCAACCGAAATATATGTTATATGTTTCTAAAACTTTATATTTTAATAAAGAAAATAGTTTTACATACATGTCAGTAGATTTGCTTGGCAATAAACAAAATAGTAGGGGAATATAGTGTCAATTATGGTACTTATCAATTTTCAATAACTGTGAACATTAATTTTACATAATATCAGAATATGAGTTTCACAAAAAATACAATAATATTATCTTCACTCCTTACATGCTTTACAATATATATCTACTGCATCGTGTACTTCTTGTATGTTTATAAGTAAGGCACTTGGAAGTATCTTTCGACGATTGTTACGAGGATAGTTTGACAAGTAGTGAGAATGACACATAGGTGGCGCTCTAATTTGTAAAACAAATGCACTGTAATTTAGGTTGCCTATTTATATGTTTACATTCCGATATTTAGATAAATCGGTTGATTAGTTTCTTTTTGACAGCTGATTGAAGAAGAAGCAACATGTTTTGTTAAAATGGAAAAAGATGAGTTACGGGAAACATTAGGTGAATCCGCTCCATCATCTGCCACAATAAATAGATGGGTAAATGAACTTAAACGTGGTAGAACAAGCTGTGTTGATGAAGCGCCCTCTGGAGCACCCAAAATCGTGACTTCTAAGGAAATGATTATAAAAATTCATATTATTACTACGCAAGATCGACGACTCAAAGTGAGAGAGATAGCAGACATGGTAAACATTTCAACAGAACGCGTACACCACATTTTAATGAAAGAATTGGGCCTTTCCAAGCTTTCGGCAAGATGGGTACCGCGATTGCTTACGGCTGATCAAAAGTTCACTCGTTTGCGCATTTCTAATGAGTGTTTGGACCTTTATAAGCGGAATCCGGTTGATTTTTGTAGGAGATTTGTTACTTGCGATGAAGCTTGGATACACTACAGTACACCCGAAACTAAACAACAGTCGAAACAATGGTTAGAACGTGGTTCTGCACCTACAAAGAAAGCGAAAACCACTTTATCGGCAAACAAGGTGATGGCATCAATTTTTTGGGATTCAAAGGGCATTTTGCTCATTGATTACCTTCACAAAGGTGCCACAATAAACGGACAATATTATGCCGAACTTCTACAAAAATTGAATGTTGAGATTCGTGCTAAACGGTCAGGAATGGCAAAGAAAAAGATTCTGTTTCACCAAGACAACGCTCTCTCGCATACCAGCACAGTTGCGATGTCCAAAATTCACGAGTTGCATTTCCAATTAGTACCGCATGCGTCTTATTCGCTGGATCTAGCCCCTTCCGTCTTCCACCTTTTTCCAAAATTGAAAACGGCACTAGGTGGAAAGAAATTTTCGTCTAACGACGAGCTTATCATCTTCGTAAATGAGTATTTTGCAAGCCTTCCGGAATCGCATTTTAGAGATGGCATAAGGGCATTGGAGCACCGTTGGAATAAATGTATTGCTCTTTTAGGAGAATATATTGAAAAATAAAAATTACGGCTTTTATTCGGTCTTTCTTCGCTTGGATGCTTCCATTTAAAGCTTTAACTCTTGGTCTCTGGATCATATTGAAAACACCACGTCTCATCGCCAATCACAATAGAATATTTAAAGTTTCCGTCCTTTTTTCAGTCTCAGTTAGCTTGTGCGGTACAAACCTTTCACAAATCTTTCTTAGTCCCAAATGCTGTGTCAAAATGTGATGAATTGGATCTTTGGAAATATTTAATTCCATTCCCACGTATCGCGCGTATCGATTTCAGCTCATTTCTGATAAATTAACGCACAAGTTCGATGTTACTTTCCGTAACCAGGATGTTCGTCGTCATTTATGTCCATATGACCGTCTTTAAATCATTTATACCACACATACACACTCGTACGTGATAAACATACATCACCATATACTTCTTTCATCAAATTAAACGTTTCAGTAAACGATTTACCGACTTTAAAACAGGTCTCGATAGGTTTTGTTCAAAATTCATTTTTCGACCAAATGCCGAATACACACTGTCACTTTATGCGCCATTTCTCTGCTTCTAATGATGCAAATGTCATGATATTTTGACAAAACATTGGGGAAAGATCTATCTTACCGACGTATATTTTTTTAAATAGATGGCGCCACTATTACTTTTTTTAAAAAGTTCGGTTTTCTCTGCGACATATAGGATATCCTGTTTCTTGCTTTAGAAATTTTAGCGGGTAGCTTGTAGAAATACTGTTTTTTGAGTGTTTTTTGTTAGTACATTTTGGCCACTTTGTTTAAAAAATTTTTTCAATTGCAAATTTTGATAAAGCAACCACATCTAGGCTAGCATTAGTTTATATATATTACGATTATTATTATTTTATTGAAATCATTTTAATAGAAAAGTAGTATATTTACTCTAGTGGAATATTTTTAGAAACAAGAAATCGCTATTATTTAGGATAATTTTATATTTATAAACATAAGAAATTTTTTATATATATAAAATATAGAACATAACATAAATTTTGTAAAATAAAGCTCCAATTTCATGAAATAATATATTCTATATTTCTAAAAGAATTCATAAAAACAGACAAAATTCTATAAAAATAAACTAATTAAATAAATATACAGTAGTGGACAAAAGTTAAGCAACTCTACAAAAATACTAGTTTTATTTACAATTCATAAAATAATCAAATTATAATAGGATGATAACTATTCTGTATATATCACATATGTTTACTTTCATACAAAAATGTACATTTTATAACTATAAACATGAGTTGTGCTTTATCACTGTAATGAAGCAAAAAACTGAGACGGCAAAAGTTAAGCAACTTGATACACAACACTTCTGGGAACCCCCTATTTGTCTGTGTCGCGGTTGTCAGGCGTGTTATTTTGTTAGTAGGCGAGAGGATTGAGATCGTACGTGACGCATTTGTTAATAGCTTAATCAATTATGTCACGGAAAGTGTATTCAGACGATATAAAGGTAAAAATAATTGAGCAGTATAAAAAAGGTGTTTCACAAGCAAGTATCTCCGAAAGTTTCGACATAGACAAATCGGTAGTGTCCCGAATGATACAGAGATATGAAGCTAGAGGTACGGTGGCTACAAAATTTCGCTCTGGACGACCGCGAAAAACCACTTACAGAGAGGATCACCGAATTCGTCGCCTATGCAAGAAAAATCCATGGCTAAGTGCTCAGGAAATAAAATGTACTGTAAATTGTAATGTCAGCGCACGTACTATACGCAGACGTTTAGTAGACGGCGGATTATACAGTAGAAGACCAGCGAAAAAACCTTTGTTAACACAAAAACAGAGAGCAGCGAGACTACGTTTTGCGAAGGAACACGCATCTTGGTCTGTAGAAAAATGGAAAACTGTCTTATTTAGCGACGAATCCAAATTTAATATCTCTCGCAGCGATGGAATTTGCTATATAAGGCGTCCTAAAGGAGAAAGATTAAATCCAAAATATTACACGAAAACCGTAAAGCACGGAGGTGGCAATGTCATTGTTTGGGGGTGTTTTTCTGGTAATGGTGTAGGTCCACTACATCGCATAGATGGTATTATGGATAGATTTGTATACAAAAATATATTGGAAAATACTATGTTGCCATTTGCCGAATGGAATATGCCACTTAAATGGTATTTTCAGCACGATAACAACCCTAAGCACACGGCTAGGATCGTTAAGGAGTGGCTAAGTAGGCAAAGAATTAATGTTCTTTCTTGGCCAAGTCAATCGCCGGATCTGAATCCGATAGAGAACTTGTGGGAGATTGTGGATAGAAGATTAAGGCTTAATAAAACGTATTGTAACGCAGATGAACTCTATAAGGCGTTATCAATCGAGTGGCAACAAATTGATCCACAAATACTTACCAATTTGATCGAATCAATGCCTCGACGGTGCGCAGCTATTATTGAAAATAAAGGTTATGCGACGAAATATTAATATTCATTTAAATACATTTATGATGTCATTTTCGTTACTAGTACCTTAAAGGTTGCTTAACTTATGTCACCTATAAATTATATGTTATATGGTATTTTGTAAGATTTTCATTATTTAGAATAAAGCATTAAACACCAAATAAGTGATTTTATCTTTATAAAAGTCCCAATTTTTCAATTTGATGATATGGCGATCACGTTCGTTTCCATTATGTTTCTGGCTGTAATAGAGATATTTAGTAGGTACAGTTGCTTAACTTTTGTCCGCTACTGTATATGTACATGCACCATAGAAATATGTGTATAATGTAAACTACAGAAAATTGTTTAAAATAAAGCTTTACAAAATTTCATGACTTAAAACACTAGTAATTATAAAGTTTTATAAAAAGAAATGATAGAAAAATATTATCTTGTATAGTATTCGCCTCTTCCAATAACTTCTTCTAGCCTTCTAAATATAGACACTAAATACACTAAATTATGACAATAACTGCCATGATTTAATTGCCGTAAATATTATGTTCCAATTGATCGCTATTTCTAAATGGTATCTCTTCTTCTGCTTCATTATTCCAAAGACGCATCGTTAGGGCCCACAAATGCTCTATCGGATTTAAGTCTAGAGATTTTGGAGACCAGTTAATGAGTTCTCTCTCTGGTTGCTCAAAAAACCAATTTCTTATAACTCTGAATGTATATACAGCGCTATTGTCATGAACTAAAGATAGCCGTCCATCATTAAGGTAAGATGTGATCTTTTAAAAGACCAACACATAAATCACCTGTAGGTAAGTATACACAACTAAGTACATTGGATTTTACACTAGAACTGAAAACTTTTTCGTCTGAAAAAAACTACGTCCGTACAATCCCTGTATAAATTTTTCACAGCGAATGCCGTGCATTTCTGGGCGTGGTACTCCTCAAACTAGATCACTGTGTCTTATTACAACAATAAATCTACTGCATTGCAGACTTTTAAAATTCAGCAATTGAGAATTGTCACAAAAGGAATGCTGATGTGGCTTCCATTTCGTATAGATGAATCCATCTTAGAACAGTCGACTTCCAAAATTTAAAATTTATATTTTAAAGAATCCAATAACAATTCAATAAAAATTTTAAAAAGTTTCAATTAACAGGGTGCTTAAATTTACTTTGAATATCAAAGTTATAATGTAAAAATATAAGATACCGATTTATTAATTTGTAAACTAATTTCTCTCTTCTCTGTAGGTATGTCTTTCCATTATACTACCAATACACAGTGTACTTATTCGAACTGTCTAATGACAGTGATTAAAGGCAAAACGAAAACTCAATCCTTTATAAATGCTATATACTAGGGGTTACTTCGTATTAGCACTTCTCAGAAGTAATTTTAAATCTACTTTGGTAATTAATTAACATATTTATTTGAAAATATTAAGTTAACATTAATGAATACTACTAATGCTTACGATTTATACAAAATGAAAATAAACCTCTTTGTTTTATTTATTAAAGTCAGTATCAGTTTTAGACACTTACCTTTATTTAATTTCAAATATTGACACTCCAGTAAGCGTTAGAAATTTTTTATACCTAACCTAATTGAAACTATCTGATTTCTGTATTCAGATATCTTATGCACTGAAATATAGGTCCTATTTATTCTAAGCCGTGGACTACTTCTATCGAACCTTTGAATAATAGAAATGCTCTTAAGGTTCAATTTCATTTTGTTTTACTGCTTTTCGGACCGATACTACCATCACAACATACATATAAATGTAGGAATTTCCGCGAATTGCTACTTAATTATCTAAGCGGTCACGCGTCTTAAGTACCTGTAGGATATAAAAAACCCTTGGTAAAGCAGATGGCATCCTTGGGCCCAATGTACCTCCACCGGTGTGTGTCAAATTTAAGACTAATAAAATATAAAAAATGTCAATTGATAAAATTTAAGCATCAATAATAGAAATATTTTGACGAAATATAATAGAAAATTCTTTTGAAAGGACAATTCCACACTTACTTATTTTTCCATTGGTTATGTTTTTGATTTGTGTTTGTTATTTATTGCTTGCTTAATTTCACGCATCGAAAAAAAAGTCTAAAAGTTATCAAGATTATATTAATCTCATCTATACTTTCGTACAGTAAAGGCAACAGCAAAATTAAACTTAAGATTTATATATTTATTTATAATAAATAAATTATTTAATCTTTCGGTGATCTACAACGATCAAAAAACAATACGGAAAATTACATGTTTTTATTGCCACCCATTTACAAAATATTGTAAATGGGTGGCAATAAAAATACTTTTATAAAATGTTATGTAATAAAATGAAAATGGTGTAAGTATAAACGAAATTTGATTCTGTTTTAATTTAAATATATTCAAGAGAATTGATCTGTACTTTACATAACAAAAGGCAATAATTATCTTTCATGAAGAATATTTGCCGTATAATTTTCGTAACGCTTCAAAGTTTGTAGAAATTTAATCATCCAAGACTTTCAAAAAAAAAAAAAACGCGAAAGCAGACAACAAAGGAAAAAATATAGTTCGACTAATTAAAGGCATAATAAGCTATCGGCGTTAAAAAGGAAAAAGAAAAATAAGAATCATTCACAAAAAATTCATGTACAGTAGAGGAGTTAAATTTTAAGCCAATAAGCAAAAACGGTCGTGGTCAAACTAATGTCTACGTTGGATACATACAAGGAGTATTGGTAATTAGACGAAGGTCTTTCGAAGAGATAATCGGAATTTGATATATTTGAATAGAGGAAAAGAGTCGGTTGATAGCTCAATGGTAAGTTTAGCGAGCCAGGAATCCAGGGATTGAATCCGAAAGCCTGCTGTCCAGGAAGATATTTCTCGGTTTTCCTTTCCCGTTTATGCGAATTCTGCCAGTCAACGATCTTAAGTCACATCACGAGAATGGTCGTAATAATAACTAATGGTTTACCAATGCTGCTTGTAATTGACGCTAAGTTGTTGAGGAATGAAAAGGCATGGATTATTACTATTAATCTGTTATAAAATAACTGAAAGGAGAAAATATGTTATGTATTGAACTAAATGCCGTTACTTATCGGCATTGGCGATGATACTGGATATGATATTATTTTGTGTTTGCAGGAGGAGGAGACCTGATAAAAAGAAGTGTTATAAGGGAATGCACGCATCATCGATTAATAGAAAAAGTTTTCGAGTTAAATATTAAACATCTCTTTCATGTGTAAAGATTTTAACGAAAATGACGTAGGACGTGCTTTAATCACCATACACCTTAACAAATATATACAATAAATGTATATTTTGTATTAATTTAGTTAACAATCAGTATTATAATATAGTTAATAACGGTCAAGCCATTATGAACAATAGTATAGATATTGGAGGTTAATTTTAATGGGGGCTGTGGTTGATTAAATTAATCAAATAAGCTTAATATTGCCCCTTTCCACAATAATTTTCGTATTCTGTATACACATTTCGACAACTAAGTTGTCATCATCAGCAGATAATTACAGTGCCGCACCTGGAACCATAGTAATATCCGCACAAGGACAAAGTCCGTACTAGACTTGTACCATTGAAAGCTAAACACCTATTAGTGTGTTCATATTTTATAGCAGATTTCGAACTTAATTTGTAGATTACACAATGTATACTAAATATTTATACTCTATTGCTTCACTTAAACTTTGTCGAAGATGTGTGCTAATTAATTTATGAGCCATTTTGAACAGTAAATATTTATTAAATTTAAAAAAATGTTATAGTGTAAGTAAAAAATATGGAAAATTGAATCTTCTGTCATACGACATCAATAATTCTTAAACGCTAAACAGCTTAGAGAGTAACGAATGATGCTTAAGAAAATTTTCTTTTTTAGATTTTAATGAAAGACGTCTTAAGACCTTACGTACCGGAATTCAGAGGGCTTGTTGCGAGTGATGAAGGCGAATGTGAATATCTTCAATTGCAGGATCTGTTAGGGGATTTCGTTTCTCCATGCGTTATGGATTGCAAAATCGGCGTAAGGACCTATCTAGAAGAAGAATTAGCAAAAGCGAAGGAGAAACCTAAATTAAGAAAGGTAATCGAAATTGATTTTGAAATATTGTTTCGCATTTGTCAGGATTAGTTCTTTGGCGACAGTAAAATCAAACACAAATAAGAGAAATAAGTTTCTCAACTTCTAATTACATATAACTTTGGTAGTTAATAATCTGAAAAACTAATTACAATAGCCTTTAACACTGGTTATTATTATCAACTTTTATGTATCGCGAATGTTCGCGAATATTCTTATTCTGTAACCTACACGTTTCACGTTTCTTTGTACGAGGTTGTGTATGCTACCTGTGACAATGTTTTTATAAATTTATCTAGATGTAGAGCCTTTTGAAAATGTTTCACAAAAGGAGTAGTACACACACAGCATCAATGGAATTCAATATTTGTATCTAGTTCTTCCGCTTCGCCCTTTCCTTTACTTTATGTACAAGTATATTTGCATTTCCTATATGCTTGCTGATCAAAGCATGCAGTTTGATTTCCTTCGTTGATTTTGTGCTAGATCACATTCAATCGTTAAGCTTTAGCAAAATTTCTTCTAATTGGAAAATTTCATTGTAGATAAGTTTATTTTCATCCTTTTATAAGCAGCGTAAGAGTAACTTACCGTAGATTTTATATATTTCCATTTCTTTTTTTATTCAATTCTATTGCATTGTTCCTGTAACAAATTGAACATTGTTGCTGTTAGTACTGATGTTCATTATAATAAATAGCACAAAAAACCTTTGGATTTTAAGTGAATTAGTATGTGACGGCTTACTATTGGAATTTTTAATACTTGACCTAAAATACATAATGAATTGCGAATTTTGTAATAAATTTGGGATTGTCTTTCTTCCGGTAATATTCTATAATTATATTGGATCTTAGACAAAATTGTAGAAACTGAAGCCAAAAACTCAAATTCGACGAATTTTAGAAGATGCATTGCTTTTATTATGCATTAAATTTACAAATTCACTACTTGTTATCTCCGAATGACGAATTTTCACGGATTTCAAATTCGAACATTTATCAAAATAAAGTGTTTTCGTACATTTTGAGAACTGTACCCCAAATTAGTTGATATGGATTGTTAAATGAAAGTCAGATGGTATACTCAGTCATTTCCGGATTCAAGAAAAATTAAAAGAAAATTTATCCGCGCCGACTAGCATTGGACAAGAACCTTCTTCTTACACGTCACAATAAATAGTACGTACATACATATGTTTCATATGGAATTTTAGTCGTTTATACGGAGTTCTTCCACTTACTTTTTAGTCCACTTCCATCTGGCTTACAGTTTTCGGTTCTCTTGGCCGTACCATCGTCATCTTTGTAATTTAATAACTATATTTCCTCCCTTAAAAATTTGTTCATTTTGCAAATCCATAGAACTAGTATTTGCTGACCCCTATTTTTATCTTCATATAGATATTTAAAATTTTTTTTTTGGTCGAAACATCTTTTCCATTCTTTTCAGTAAAAATTTTAGTCTTCGTTACTATGCTTAATCTTTTCCTTTACACAAATTAATAATTATAAAACATCGTATTACCTGCCTTTGTTTTTTGTATCATTTACAATATCTTTTTTCATTATTGATATT
This sequence comes from Dermolepida albohirtum, assembly GCA_031893035.1. Classification (NCBI taxonomy): domain Eukaryota; kingdom Metazoa; phylum Arthropoda; class Insecta; order Coleoptera; family Scarabaeidae; genus Dermolepida; species Dermolepida albohirtum. Next base: position 24,800 of record JAVIWB010001680.1, read on the forward strand.
TAAAACTAGTTTTCTACTCTCCATTCATTCATTCTATGCCACGTG